>ML779375.1:1368714-1380992 GCA_009831015.1 Picea engelmannii
CAGTTGCTAGGAAATTGGGTACTTCACTCCAAGACGACTGTGTAGAGAATGGAACTTTTGCTCAATGAAGGTCTTGGTGAAGATGTCTATAGTTTGTTCTGCTAAAGGCTAGAACTGCAGGTCAATGATCCCCTCGTGTACTAAGTCCTAAATTTAGTGCATGTGGATCTCTATGTGCTTAGTCCGTTGCCTATGAACTGAACCTCTGTAGAACTTCAGAGTGATCTGGTTGTCACACCAGATGATGATCGAGCTATGAAACTAAATGCCCAACTCAGTGAGAAAATGTTGTAGCCACATAGCCTGAATGGTTATGTTAACTACCCCTATGTACTCTGCCTCGGTGTTGTTGGGAAAAATACCCTACGGACTAGCAAATAGAGTTTAGACTTTGCATGCAGATATGACCGAATAGAAATTACTTTCTACCTTCATACCTATATTTAAATCCCCTTTTCTTAGTAAATGCATGGAAAGATCAACCTACCTCGTTCCCAGCGTTTGATGTCGATCCTCCATTGTGCTTTCTTACTTGTTCCCAATACTCCTTCCAAAGATGACCTTCATTCAAGACAAGCAACACCTATGAATGCATGCTACTTCTATACTAACGGGTTAGAAATCCAAACATAAACTAATCAAACCATAAAAAGTTCATGAATTGGGACGGGAAAAACACTTTCTTTATTACTTTGAATGAGTCAACTTACAAAAGTTGAGACCGGCCACCGCTCCTTGAACCTGATCCTGGGTTCCTCTTCTTTTGTCCTCCAACTTCTTTGCTTTGAATCTCCTTTGGCATAAGGAAAGGCTAAAGGGTTGGGACAATGGAATACATAAATGGGTAGAGTTTCTTTGCTATATTTTTTCTCCTTTAAAATGGTACCCCTACCCGTTCTTTTATAGGCTAGAAGGAGCTAGGTATTTGGATGAACCCTCGGCCATGCATGGATGGGAGTTTCAGTTAACTCACCCATAGCTTTTTGTTCCGCCGGAAACTTTCATTTTTTCATGCTTTTGTCGGTCCACGTGGGCTGTTTTGGGTCAGCCAACGTGTACACGCATGCTGTAATGGGTTAGAGTGCGTGGGCCTTTATACAAGAGGATTTTCAGAGAGTTGTTCAACAATGTTTTTGGCAAAGAAAGGATATGAGTTGGCCTGATGCCAGGTAAGCATGTGTGGTGCAATTTAGGGTTATAATAGATGCCCCCTAATGTGTGAGGTCAGAAGAGCATCTGATGGCCAAAATACATTACAATCTTTACTGATGTGCCGAACGATTGAGCCCAAGGATCAAGAACCAGGAGGTGCCATCTGCAAAATAACAAATGTCTCACCGAGGCGGGCATGCCCATGCTCAGGATAAAATAGAACCATGGATACCAATCAAATACACTGTAGATCCATGTCAAATAACTATAAAGAGTAGTCGCAAACAATACACAACGAAGCTACATCTCAAAATCAGAAAGATATACATATAGAGTATCCATCTTCTAGAAGCTGATTCAACCTGATGGCTGGAGATGAGATCTTTAGAGCTCGAGAAACAACTTCAAAATCTTCAAAAATCGGTTAGGAGTGTAATATGAGTGTACAACTGCACTACCCAGAGGTCTTCGATGGCTCGTCGGTCATTGATGTGATAATCTTGATGATCAGACTGAAGGATTCAATGATTTCGAACAAGGACTTGATTGGGTGTTCAAGATGCCTGGGTATGCAAACAAGAGACATACTGCAGAGGGGTCGACTCAGGCTGAATGAAAAACTTCCCTTGGACAATAGCACGACAAATGATGAGACTCAGGTAGCATGTATGTTAATCATAAGTCTACGAAGCAGGAGGCAACACAAACTCTCCATATGTTTGGAAGGATAACCAAACGGTGGAGGACACAACTCTATATAGCGAGAAAAGCTTCCTAAGGTCGTATTACATCCCATAGTATGATAAACAAACAAACAGATGTGATTTATCCAAGGGCGACTCATTATGCTGCCAATAAAGAAAATACTTTTCCCTTCCTCTTTTTGGGGTATATTTGATTTTTTTGTTCTTTTCAATAACTGTGAAAAAAGAATAAAGGAATATTACGTTACAAAGGAGGAAGGAGTGTGGAAAACTTACAAGCTCGAGGCACAAGGATAAGACTGATGTTCTAGTAAAATGACACTCGGGAAAAATCCTTCGAAGGCCAAAGGTGTTAATACATAGAAGCAAATTGTTACAAGGCTGATGTATAAGGTATGCACATGTGGTTAACAAAACACACAATGGTAACATCCTTTGATGTAAGTTTAATGAGCCCAGAGAAGGTAAGCTCAGTGGTTTTTCATATTTAGAGAGTCTGAAAAAACATAAAAGGAGACTCCATTGGGGTACCTTTTTCGAAGATAGTCTAGTCGGTTCGAAAAAGGGGTAAACTAGCACTGATTAGACATCGATTCAAAACCATTTTAATGAGTGTGACAAGGACAAGATCACTCGACCATTTTTTCACTTTTAAGGAGTCTAAAAAAAGCTTAACTATGGACTCCGTCGGGAATATTCTTCTGGACCAATTTAACAAGTGTGAAAGAATAAGGTCACTTGATGATCTTTTCAATTTTAGGGAGTCTAAAAAGAGCTTAACTATGGACTTCGTGGGGGTTTCTTTTTCATAAGTTTAGTCCCTCAGGCCCAAAAAAGGGATAAAATTATACCTGAGAGTACTCTTCTAAAGAACGAAAGTTCCATAGAGTATACCTTTGTTCGTACAGTTGACCGTCCGGACCGAAAAAGGGGTAAACTACCGCCGGATAGACGTGACTTCAAATTTTAGTTTAATGAGTGTGAAAGGCCACAAGGTTGCTCAACAATCTTTTCATGTTTAGAGGGTCTGAAAAGGGCTTAAAAGGAGACCCGTTATTTTTTGGGAGTCCTGAGGGTGAGATCAAGAGCGAAGAAGAATTATGCAAATGAGGCTCAAAATCATATTCAGGAAAGACTATAAGGACTCCCAAGCCTACAGTGTTTTAGAGACGGCATGGACACCATAATGCAACCAGGACCTACCTAGGGCATCCATGTTCTGGTAAGCTCTACTGCCAAGTTGCAACACATCTAAAGCATATATGACGGTTCTGTGTCACAACCTGATGGGATCGATCCTATGGCAGAGGAAAAAGACAATGAGATGCAAAAGTCGGGGTAGTAACCTAACCTATATGCTCAAGTTGATTTTTGGAAAAAATTTCATGGATCATCAAAATTTTCTCAAAACTCAAAAAAAATGTCCCAATACCCAATCAAATCCCTCCCATATAACTCCTGAATCACTCTAAATGGTTTTTGGTATAAAGAAACTGATAAGGGAGGCCAAAAAAATGACAAAAAGAGGCCAAAAATTCTATAAATAGAAGCTGGCAGCTCATTATCACCATTGCTGATTTGGAAATTGACTCTGGAGCCAAAAGACCCCCATTGCTAAAAACGGTGATTCCGGGAGCTATAGTGGACGAAACGAACTTCCGCTTGGACCAAGTAAGTACAAACTCCCCTATCTAGCTATTCAATTCTTCAATTTTGCATTTGCTTTCATTTTTTGGGTGGGCGTCAACCTTTAAAAGGTCAACCCTAGGTACACGCCGGCTGTCTCTGGACAGGCCGCATATACACTCGGGTAGAGTAAAGTCTGCCCGCGTGTACACGTGACTGTCACCTCTACAGCTCGCGTGGACCCCCCTTTTATAGCAAAAGAGAACTCAAGATCCAGCACTGACCCTCCTGAACTTTGTTGTGTTGGTAGGATGTATGTCCAGTGGAGGGAAAGGGAGCATGAAGCCATTAGTGAGTTGGTTGCGGGAGATCCGAATGTTGTGGCCATGTTGATGCAGTGTGGTTTACTTAAGTTCTTCCTGTGTCCATTTATGCGAGCGTAACCGAGGCTACTGAATTCTTTGATTGACTACTGGCACCCTGATGCAGAGGCCTTCATGCTAGAGGGGCGATCACTAGTGCCCACCACCGAGGATATCTACTTTTTGACTGGCCTCTCAAGGAGAGGGGAACCTGTCAATTTCAGGACGTTTCCTGCGGGACCGCATAACATAGAGGAACTGATTACCGAGCACTATGAGGCTAGGACAAACTGTGTGAGCTCTCAGGTTCCCATAAGTAAGATTAATAACCTATCACTGCAAACGATACTATTTCTTATTGGGCGGCTTACCGGTTCACGACCTTGCATCAGGCATCTCGCGCACAAATGAACTGTGCTATCCAGTGCTTGAATGCATAGATTTTTGACTGGAGTACCACACTACTTGAGTGTATGAAGAGGTAATTGAACAATTTCTGACAGTAGACACAGAGGAACTTCGGGTTCGGGATGATTTTGTGTTCAATCTTCTTTGAGAGAGTTTCGAGCTTTAGTCCTCGGGAAGTGGTACGAGGGCATCAGGCCTCTTTTCCTTCTATATGTAGATGGGTAGTATTACTGCCGCGACAGGGTGGTGGAAGGACCAACGAGTCCTTTGATGATGACTTCTTTGCGTGGCTGTCACGACAGATCCCTATGATCGAGGATTACCCATATGCAGGGATAGATTTTTCTAGAGATCCTGAGATACCCATGCCTCCTGGTGAGGAGCGAGGGGAGATGGGTAAGTCTCCACCTTTGTAGTTTTTTTGTTTGTATATGTCATTTTTATGTCATTTTTGTTACATATATCATTTTTTGTATGCCAGAGTATTTGACGGGTATACGTTTGTTGCATGCAGATGTGAGACCCGTGCGACCTGCTGATTATGCACGGAACAGACGTCATCCTCGACTAGAGGCCGCATCTGCCGCCGGGGGACCAGCAGTAGCAGGGAACCTCCCAGCTAGGGAGGTTGAGAGGGTCCTTAGATGAGTTGAGTGGAAATTCATTGCACTCACTCGCACAGTCCTGATGGTAGAGATAGAGGACTTGCCACCATCCATGCAGCCTCATGTAGTGGGGGCACCTCGGACGTGGGTCCGATTGTTTAGGCGTTTAGCCCATGCTTTGGACTATTATAATAGGGCCCATAGGCCCTAAACCTACTTGGACTTTTTACGTGCCACGAGCACTACTTGTATATATTGTTTGAGGACATAAGCCCTGTGACTCGTTATTAGTCCCATTTTTGAGGCGCTTGCGTCCATCTATGTACTCTGGTTATTTTATGATGTTATATATGGTTTTTTTTTATCTTTTGTGTCGTATGGATCACGTGTGCAAAAATGTATTTACATGTTTATGTCAATGTTCTTTCATATGCGTGCAAGATGCCAATCTAAAATTTTATTAGCTAGAGTATCTGTAATTTGGTTTAATCTCCTAGGAACATGAAAATATGTAATATAATCAAAGTTTCGTTATAAGAGACGTACCCTAAGAAATTGTTGGTGTAAGGTTGGATCATGAACCCAGTATACTCTGTTTAGCTGCGACACAACCAGTTGAGTGTTGAGATAGACCCGGAGATGAGAGATACCCAATGACAAAGCATCACGAAGCAACTTAATAAATGCACTATACTCGGCGACATTATTTGTGGTGTCACCTAAGCATATACCTTCGGAAGATAACAATTGGCCCTGAGGTGTAAAGATTACCCAAGATGCAGAGGCAAGCCTCCGAGTGTGCCGACTAGCACCGTCTGCATACCCAATGAACACCTCAGAATCACTTGACATATACCAAATTGATGAAAGATAACATCAATGACACATCCATAAGACTTAAAAGAAACTAAAAAGTAATAGTACAAAGACTATACATATGTTACAAAAAGTTACCCACAGTGACCTGCCTATGAGTAATACTTCTTGAGGTAGAGCCCATTTCTAGGCTCCGCCAAAGCATTCCCTTCAAAATCAAATAGACGATAAGCACCCTTTTTTAATACCTCTTTTATGATGAAAGGTTCGAACCACATGGGTTTGAATTTTCCTTCCCCCAGGGGGTCCTTATCTTGGTCATAGACCAGGACAAGATCACCTTTAGAGAAAATTCAAGGATGAACAAACCTATCATACTGACACTTGACCTTATGTTTTTGAGCCTCGTTGGCCAGGGCTGCATCACAACGTTGCTCATTGAGCTGCTCAAGGTGTACTAACCGTTCTTCAAGTGGAGAAGTGTCTGGCAATAATTGTACTGCCAATGTTAGAGATGGGATCTGACATTCGATGGGCAATACTGCCTCCAGCCCGTAAACGATTTGAAAAGGTGAGAAACTGGTTGCAGTCTTAACAGATGTTCGGTAAGCCCATAATGTTGAGTATAACATCAAATGCCAATTTGACTTGGCTGAGTTGATAGTTTGCTGTAGAATAGTCTTAAGAGTTTTGTTTATAGCTTCCACCTGCCCATTGGCTTGGGGGTAGTAGGGTGATGAATGCTCTTTCCATAACCCAAAATTTGATGTTAATTAAATCATCATTTGGTTCTGAAAGTGACTACCACGGTCAGTAACAATCTCTCTCGGGACGCCGAACCTTGCTATGATCTGGTTGAATAAAAAGAGAGTTGCAGTCTCTCCATCATCTTTAAACGTTGGCATAGCTTCGACCCACTTAGCGAAGTAGTCTACAGCTACGATGATATAACGGTGCCCCCTTGCTGACGGGGGGTTGCAAGTAGTGTAATCAATCCTCCACTTGGTGAAGGGACCAACTGTGATGACAAGAAACATAGGAGTGGGATGTGCCCTCATCTTCCGAGAGAAGATTTGGCACGGATGGCACTTCTTGACCGATTTGATACAATCTTTGATAAGTGTTAGCCAGAAGTAACCTGCTAGTAGAATATTTTGGGCTGTTGCCAACCCAGACAAATGACCGCCACAAGCTCCGGTATGGCAATCGTTGAGCATGATGACGACCTCCTCATGTTTGAGACATCGATGTAAGATGCAGTCTACACCTCTTCAATACAATGCATCATCGAGTATGAGATAATTCTTAGCCTGATGGCATATACGCCGACGCTCATCACGAGAAGCAGAAGTGGGGCACTTCAAAGTCTGGAGATAGATAAGTATATCTCCATACTAGGGATATGAAGATTTAATCAAAAACATATCTCCCCAGATAGGCGATTCTTCAGGCACAACGTCACCTGACTCAACCGGAAGTTTCGAAATAAGCTCTGCAAAGACCAATGACTTTTTGGACTTTGCTGAAACGAAGTCTAAGTCAAATTCCTGGAGGACGACTATCCATCTATTGATTTTTCTGCCTATAACTCATCGTGTCAACATATACTGGAATGGATTCACGACAACAATGACGGTGGTCTTGCAAAACATAACATAATGACGGAACCTTTGAATAGCATGAACTGCCACCAACGCAAGTTTTTCTATATGAGAATAATTGACTTCTGGTCCTACAAGGCCTTGACTCAGGTAATAGATAACGTATTCTGAGAACAAATCATCTTCCTTAACTAAAACCATGCCAATGGTTGACTCTGCGACAGCCAGATATAATAAGAAATCTTTGTTATAGTTAGGTGGCCGTAGAAGAGGTGCAGTTGTGGGGGCATGTTTTAATGCGTCGAAAGACCGTTGAGCGGCTTCGTCCCAGAAAAAAGGAACGTATTTCTTCAGTAAATGCATAAAGCCCTTGGTGATTTCGGCATAGTTGGCAATGAAGCATCGTAAGAAGTTCGCCTTTCCTTGTAAACTCTGAAGTTGTAGGATTGTGTGTGGGGGTGGGAAACTGGATTATTGCCTCCACCTTGAGAGGATCGACCATGATACCTGTTATTGATATGATGAAATCTAACAAATGTCCTGACGTTACACAGAAGCTGCACTTGTTTGGATTCAAGCGAATCCTAAAGTAGCGACAATATTCGAAGATTAGTCTAAGGTGTGTGGGATGATCCGTTCTCTTGCGGGATCAGGATGCTAAATCATCTAGGTAGGCCTCGATTATATGCTTGAGGTCATGAAAAGAAAAAGACATGGCCCGCTAGAATGTGTCTCCAGCATTTTTAAGACCAAAAGGCATCTTATGATATGCGAATGTACCCCACGGACAAATGAATGCCATTTTGTGTTGGTCTTCGGGTTTGATTTGGATTTGATTATATCCCGAAAAACCGTCCATGAAAGAAAAGGCTTCTCAACCAACACATTCATCAATGATCTGGTCAATGAATGGTGTTGGAAAATTATCTTTGGGACATGCCTTGTTCAAATCACGGAAATCAATACATACATGAATCGTGCCTTGTTTTTTATTGACCGGCATAGGATTTGACACCCATTGAGTCAAATGGATATGATAAATAAAACCTGCTTTTAGCAATTTCTCAACCTCAATCTTGATGGCTACTACTTTCTTGGGATTAACTGGACGAAGCTTTTGTCGAATAGGCTTGGCATCAGGATACATTGTAATTTCATGTTCAACTATTTTGGGATCAATACCTAGCATTTCCTCATAAGACCAGGCAAAAACATCACGAAATTCTTTGAAAAGATCCGTATAGATTTGAATCTCTTCGGGGGAGAAATCCGCTTCGACGAAGACGTTCTCCATGATGCTAGGGTTTCGGGAGATTTTGATTGGTATAGTTTCATTGATAGTCACCATATTTCCCTCAGCATAAATTTCATGTGTAGCTAATAGATTAATAGGAGACGACTGATCTCCCATCATGGTCATGGTGAATTCTCCTGCTTCGATTCGGCTTAACTCTGGGAGAAAATATGATTTGTGATGAAGATCTTTCCAAGGTTTATCTGGACTAGTCATTGCTTCGATTACTGCTTCATCAAAAGGCAAGACTAAGTCTAACGAATCGACGTTAGCGAGAGAACCCTGAGCCCAAATAGGCTCTAGAAGTGGATCTAACTCTTGTGCGGGAGTCAGATCAGTGTTAGCTGAAGCTTGCTGGACTAAAGAGTACACTACTTCAGCAACAGACAAGGGAATGGACATGCCTGGGTGCCCTGTCTCATCCATCATGGCTGATGGGGAAGGAAGAATCCATGGATCCTCGAAGTAAGTCGTTCGGAACGACGAAACTTGAAAAACTCAACCTTATGGTGATTAGATATAAATTTAATATCGCCGTGAGGAGGTGGATAATCGAAGGTACCCATCAAGGATGGGCACAAACCACCTCCTACGTTAACGACACCTAGTTGAGGATTATCAATCATCGGGACCGTGGATGCCCCCAAAGTTGGGTCAGGTCTGGAGAAAGACAATTGATCAATGGTCACTATCTGGCCCTCATGTGGAAACAACAAGACCCGAAAAACTGTAGCAACCAAAACTTTCATAGCATAAGTCCAACTCCGTCCTAACAAGAGGTTATAGTCGAGGGGAGAATCGACTACCTCTACTTCGACACACATGGTTTTCCCTCCTAACTACATGGGGAAAGAAGGAACAATGCAATGTGGTTAGAGCGAACGACCGTCGAAAGCAGTGAGGAGAGTAGGTGATGGAGACAAAACAGGCTGGCCAATGGCCTTCCAACATGCCAATGACATAACGCATGTCGAGACACCCTCGTCGACCACCGTGCGGAAGATATTCCATGTAAAATCTTTCATGGGGTGAGCCACTACTATCTAAAACGCTACGTGGTAAGGCAGACTAGGTTTTAAGTCGATTGTGTCTGACATGATGGTACCCAGATTACAAGTCTCAGGAGAGCCCAATGTAGTTAACAAGGCTTTCCTCTGAGCAGGGCATCTTTGGAGGACCTCCAAAGACAACATCACATAAGGGGTTTGTGACAATTCTTCCACCACAGAGTAGTTTTGGGAAGCCCTTGCGTTTGGGTTATGATAAGCTTTTTTAAATGCACCTTTTGGAATGCGTGTCATTGTTTCTCCCAACGTTTTCTCAATCTGTAGAGGAAGAGATGGGAGATCAACTTCTTTACCCTTCTTAGAAGTGCTTGGTTTACTATAATCGTGTGCTCTAGTCGATATGAAAGCATCAACCCTAACCATATAAACATTCGCTGATGAGGGGTTTCTCAGAGGCGGGTAGGTTTCTTGGCTGCCCCCTTCCATGCTTGTAGAGGCTTGAGTTAGATTTTGCCCGTGTTGAAATGGATTAGTCAACGCTGCCTGCTGTTGTTGTGTGACAAACTTTTGGGCCTTTGCAAGTCGAGGACATAGATGGGTCGGGTGGTCTTCTGCGCACAAGTTGCATGGATACCTCGCCTTCCATTTTTCAGTGTTGTCCCCGCCAACATTATCGTTGGGTTTTTTATCCCCCTTACCCTTCTTTCGTTGTTTTTTCTTCCCTTTAGGCTACTGGGTGGCCTTTGGGTTAGTCGATTGCACTGTGTGTACTTCTGACGTTTGGGTAGGGGGAGCAGCCAAAGCAGCAGTTTGGCCGGCCGCTGTGTGTTGTATGGATAACTATTGCAACTGTTTTGTCAATTGCTCAGTGGTCTTGGTTTGTGTTGAACCGACAATACCATTGGCATGTGGTCCAGCTCTCTGTCTAGTTTTATCCAGTATTGAACATGGCACATCTGGCAAGATGTTGTATAATAAACTGGAATGATAATAGATGAGTTCAAACTGTTGAGCCCTCATGATGGCATCTTCTTCGGAGAAAACTCTGGATGTCACGACATCTTTGGATAACTGTGGGACCAAAGACTTAAGGAACCACTCAAGCAGGAATGCTGGTGGGACTGGTACCTTGATTAAACTCTTCCAGCCTCTCCATTCTCGGATGTGATTAGAGATATGGTCCGCTGTTGTCTGTTCGAAATTGGTGAGCAGCTCTGTGCCAACATCGTATCTCACAGGTAACTGGAAATGGTTAAGGAAATCTATCGCCAGTTCACCAAAAGAAGAGTATCTTGAGTGATCAAGCTCAATGTACCATTTCGTGGCACTCCCAATGAGAGTACATTGAAACAATCGCAACTGTATGGAGTCATCTTTCAATGAGTTAGATGAGCACCAAAGATGAAAGGTAGTCACGTGATATCCTGGATCTTCATTAGGCTTGGCTTCGAACTTTGGAATGTCCGAAGGCAACTTCGTCGGCATAGGAGGCCAATGTGGATCGTGACAAATAGGGTCATTCAACAACCTTGTCAAATCTAGCAAGTGTAAAGTTGCCAGGAACGGTAGTTTGGGTTGCTGCTGATAACCTGGGAAAAAGGGACATGGGGTTTGATTGGCACCAGGTTGCCAGGAAAAGTTTGGCTGTTGGCCCAGATTCTGGTAGAAACCATGGCCCTGGCCAGCGTAAGGATTTTTCATATGTGGAGACATCATCGATTGATTTCCCAAATAGGACATAGATTGTTGGGCATGCATTGTATTCGAAGGACTTTGGGAAGGATTACCCCATGCCGATCTCGTGGGGAGAGGCATAGTAGTTTGTTTGGGGTTCCATTGATTGTGGAAAGAATTACCCCATATCGGCATTTCGGAGGAGGGAATGGATCCTTGCCCTGAATTCCAAGGTCCTGCTAGGTTTGCCCCCTGTGCAGGAATAGTACCCTGCATAGGAGTAGATTGTCCAAAAATGGGGTTGCCCCCAGTCGGGAAAGTGGCTGACAAGAAGGTGTTGTTACCAAATGTTTTGTTCCAAGAAAACGGTGTCAAACCTACCGACATACTATGCGAAGGTGGTCCTTGACTCCCTACTCCAAATAGACTATTGTGTGTAGGTTGCCCGACGGATTGTTGATGCGAGCCACCGAGTGAAGGGGACGAAGGAGGGATATGACCTCCCCCATAAGGAAAAACATTAAAAGGGACAGGAGTGCCCCTCAAGTGACCTTACAGAGGAGCACTAGAGCTCCCTTCCCCCAGACCCAAAGTCTGTAAAGTGGAGTAGAAAAGTACAGGACTTGTACCCGAACTATGCATACCGTATGAGAACGGAGGGCCTGTCACACTAGGTGTGAAAGGGGTTGTGGCTGCCACCAAAGAAGGGTTCGGACCACTGTGCGAAGTAGTTGTGGTCGAGACCATGGTGGCTTAGACCGACAACGGTAGGTTAGGAGATGACTGCTGCAAGATACCAGACATATAAAATATGCAGAACAGAAACAAAATGCTAGAAATAACAGAATAACAGTATAATATCCAGCATAATCTTCACAATACACATAAATGATATACGAAATAGCAACAAAAATAGCACTTGAACAGAAATAGCACTTGATTCAGATAGCAATGTTCACAGGCCTCTTCGAGGGGGCAACCTCCAATTGAGCAGCGCTCTGTTACAATAATATCCAAGCTAGGGTTCTC
>ML779375.1:1400142-1440224 GCA_009831015.1 Picea engelmannii
AGTCATCGCCCACAGGGTGCTTGAAGGCATAATGATAAAACTGGGTCGTTAATTCTTCATCGTTCACACTTCGTGACACTACGTGTCACGAAGATGTGAAGTACGTTTTAAAACTTGATTCCAAGCTATTTTCGGATCGGGAGATCCGTTTGTTTTATGTATCTTTGTTTTAGACTGTTATAAACAGGAGGATTTATATATAAACCCAGGATCACTCCTGAGAATGGGTTGGATTATGTTATATCGTGAACATATATTTCTGAATACAAAACTGCTGTTGCGTTATGGTACTCGACTATCATACGATTTGAGTATTTTTCTTATGATTTAATGAAGCGTGAAGTTACACCATGTTTGCATAGAATGATCTAGTCGGCTCTGGTTATTCCTTACAGTGTTTGTGCCGTTTGGTTGGGCCCGCCAAACCGGTGCAAGCCGCTGCTTTATTTTATCATAGGTTTAGTTATTTCAGTATGTTAGCGTTTGCTTACACGATAGTTTAAAGTTTCAGAATTGACTCGTTCAAAGTTGTGTTTATTTATTCCTCAACTGAATCGTTCCAGCGTACTGTTATCTTTGACGTTGCTGAGTATTGAATGCATAACTGATGCCTGTAGGGTTTAGAGTATGAACGTGGTTTGTTTGGCTTCCAGTTTTATATTCGAACATAGCTTAGAATTGGAATGAACTTTGCTTTGTTAGATAGTGAGTTACCCTACTTAATTAGAACAGTTAGATTACAATTAAATAAAAGGAATCTTCCGGTACCAGTAGGTAGGGTAGTACTCTGTTTTCCTGTAGACAGATTTAGATTGATTTTAATAACCAGATTAAATGCATTTGAGAAAACACTCTTTCTATCGTAGCTTGAATAGAAATGGTGATGATAGATGATTAAAAGCAGTGGTGAAATAAGCTTGTGAAATCATACTTATGAATGGAAATGGAAGCACCAGCATTTAAACATAAGACTATTTTCTGTTGATAACTTAAATAGGAAATGCTAAGTTTCAAGATCGTCATTAAGATTCAAGTTCTCAGAGTGAGTTTATGTTTTCTGTTAAGGATAGTCTATAGATAGGAATTAGCTTACCCGCACATACAGTGTAGCAGCTCAAAGTTTACCAACCCTGGTTTGACAATTTAGTGTTTCAGGTCATTCAAATCTTCAATTTAGCAGCCTGACAATTACTTTCTACCTTCATCCCTAGATTTAAATCCCCTTTTCTTAGTAAATGCATGGAAATATCAACCTACCTTGTTCCTGGCATTTGATGTTGATCCTCCGTTGTGCTTGCTTACTTGTTCGCAATACTCCTTCTAAAGATGACCTGCATTCAAGACAAGCAACAACTATGCATGCATGCTACTTCTATACTAACGGGTTAGAAATCCAAACATAAACTAATCAAACCATAAACAGTTCATGAATTGGGACGGGAAAAGCACTTTCTTTATTACTTTGAATGAGTCAACTTACAAAAGTTGAGACTGGCCACCGCTCCTTGAACCTGATCCTAGTCTCCTCTTCTTCTGTCCTCCAACTGCTTTGCTTTGAATCTCCTTTGGCATAAGGAAAGGCTAAAGGGTTGGGACAATGGAATATGTAAATGGACAGAGTTTCTTTGCTATATTTTTTCTCCATTAAAATGGTACCCTTACCCCTTCTTTTATAGGCTAGAAGGAGCTAGGTATTTGGATGAACCCTCGACCATGCATGGCCAGGAGTTTCAGTTAACTCACCCATAGCTTTTTGTTCCGTCAGAAACTTTCCTTTTTTCATGCTTTTGTCGGTCCACGCGGGCTGTTTTGGGTCAGCCAACGTGTACACGCGTGCAGTAATGGGTTAGGGCACGTGGGCCTTTATACAAGAGGATTTTCAGAGAGTTGTTCAATAGTGTTTTTTGAAAAGAAAGGATATGAGTTGGCCTGATGCCAGGTAAGCATGTGTGGTGCAATTTAGGGTTATAACACTTGGTTGAAGATAGAGAAATATCACCATGCTTCTTTCTTGACCAACATATAGGCCCAGAACCAAGATTGAGTGAGTAACCGTATGTGGACTTCCGATCAATGCTATCGCCATCCCAATCAAAATCAATGAACCCGATGAGGTCCAATGTATATTATGTTGCATAGTGATCCCAAAGGTGATGGTGCCTTGTACGTATTGAAGCATACACTTTGCAACCTTCCAATGTAGCTCATGTGGCTCTTGCATGAACCTGGAGACTACTCCAACTACATAGGATAGGTCTGGTCTAGAATGTGTGAGAAACAACAAACTCCCCACTAGCTATTTGTACAGTGTGTTGTCCACTTATGGAGTGTCCCCACCATCCTCAAGTCTGACTCTTAATAGGAAGGGAGTCGAGGTAGAATTGCATTCTATCATGTGAAATCTCTTAAGGATATCTAGTCCATACTTGGCCTGAGTCAGTTTGATTCTTGAAGTATCCCGACTGATCTTGAGTCCAAGGAATAAATGTAGCAGACCCATGTCCGTCATCAAGAAATTTTCATGCAGAATCCTCTTGACTACAATAATTGTTGAAGTTGAGCGACCAGTGATCAACAAATCATCAACATACATAACTAGGAGTAGAAGTGAATCAATCGTCCTGAGCATGTAAACATTCAGGTCTGACTTACAACGTACAAAGTTTTGTGACAACAGGTAGGAGTCCATCTTAGAATACCATGCCCTCGGGGCTTGCTTGAGGCCATAAAGAGACTTCTTTAGTCGAAAGACCAAAGATGAATCTTGCATAAATCCCTGGGGTTTATCCATATATATATCCTCAGAGAGATCATCATGAATAAATGCATTATTCACGTCCATTTGATGGACTTTCGATCCATTAGTTACCGCAATGGCAAGTGCCAAACTTATGGAATCCATATTTGCTACTGGAGCGAAGGTCTAATCATAGTCATTGTCGTGCACCTGATGAAATCCTTTAGTAACTAGCCTGGATTTGTATTTTATAACCTATCCATTTGTTGCACTCTTGGTCCTGTAGACCCATCTGCACCTAACAAGTTTCCTTCCTGAAGGAAGGGGAACCAGATACCAAGTCTAGTTCTTGAGGAGGGATTTTCACTCCTCCTGCATGGAGGATTCCCAAAAGGGATTTCCAGCAACCTTGCCATAGGATTGTGGATTTGAAGAATGAACCAAGAAAATATTCCTGGGTGGCATTGGTTCAATGGCAGTGAGTGCAAGAGGAGGCTCCTCAAAATAATATCAAGTCCTCCTAGTATCAGTTGGATCCCAAACAAGATCTCTTGCATCCTGAAGAGTAGTCTTGGCCCACTTGGGCCTCTACTCTGGATTTGCATCTACATCTACATGCATCAACTTTGCATATGACTGTATTGACTATGTATCTAGATCATCTGAATCCTCTGAATTAGAGCTCTCATAAGAAGAAGAGTTGGCATGTGCATGCTCATCATATCTGACAAGTGGAAGAACAAAAGTGTATGCATGCGATTGTTGAGGTACATGAGAGGTAGTTTCCTCGAATTGGACACTTCGCTCAATGATGAGCCAGTCTGAGGAATGATCAATGAGTCTATATCCCTTCACACTATCGGGGTATCCAACAAAGATACACGCTGGGCTCTGTGGATCAAGTGCCTTTCTCTTCTCAGAGGGAATATTGGCCCATGCACATGAACCAAAAATACGGAAGTGGGTCACTTCTGGTTTGAGGCTGCTCCAAGCCTCATAGGGGGTCTTATCCATGATATATCTATGGGAGATATGTTTTGGATGTAGGTTGAAAAATTAAGTACTTCAGCCCATAATCTCTGTGGAAGTGACTTTTCATGTAGCATGCAAGATGCCATCTCTTTTAGAGATCTATTTTTCTACTCAACAACTTCATTTTGTTGTGGAGTATAAGGAACCGTGTCTTGCAACTAAATACCGGCCTCATGACAAAGATTTGGTATCTCATGGTTTACATACCCTCCCCCGTTATTTATTCAGAGGACTTTGATTTTATTTCCTAACTGTGTCTCAACAAGGGCTTTGAAATATTTGAGGTGTTGAAAGACCTCTGATTTTTTCATGAGAAAGAAAATCCATGTGAAGCATGAGAAATCATCAACAAAAATGAATATTTACCTTGATTTAATGATTTATGGAATTAGAAAAGGGCCCATTAGATCACTATGGATCGGATCTAAAGGAAAGGAAGCCTTCTGAGTCTTTCCTTTGTTGAATTTATCTTGAGGGTGTTTTCCAAGAACACATCCCTCACAAATTCCTTTGGAGAAGTGGATGTTAGGTAGACCATCAACAATTCCCTGCTTGCTAGGATGTTTCATATATATGAAATTTAAATGCATGAACCTTTTGTGCCATATCCTACTGCTTTCATCAACATGGGTAAGTAGTGATGCAGAATCTGGTTCAATAAATTCAGAAAATGTGTAGATTCTAGATTGATGATTTAACTCACTGGTAGCAACCTTGGAATTGGTTTGCATGTCATAGATATCCATTGCATTAGGTGTGAATATGAATCTATTTATGGTGCCAGATTTTTTCATCTGATACACATAGAGAATATTGACATAAAGTTTGGGAATGCGTAGCACATTCTCGAAGCTTTCGTTTGTGAGTTCAATTCTTCCTTTGCTAGTGACCTCGACTGGAGAGTTGTCCCCCATCAGAATAGGAGGACCTTTGCATGCAACCAATGAAGAGTAGACTTCATTTGTGGCTGCCATGTGGTGTGATGCTCCTGAATCTACAATCCAAGCATCAAGAGAGGAGTTGATGGAAATCAAAGCATGACTAGAATTACCTTTCTTGGGATTCTAATATTTGGCTTCTTCTTCTTGGCACCATTGGGGATGCAATCTACAAGATTGTTTTGTTGAAGTATTTGGGCCATTTGATCTATCTGTTTCTACATACATGTGGATTCTGGATGGAATCATTTATGGAAGTTAGTGCATTTTTCCCCTTTTCTTCCCATTCCACCTTTGGATCCGGAGGCATCGTTGAAGGGTTTTCAGTACCCTTCCTTCTTTGGATATGCATGTGATTTCCTTTTGTATTAGTCTTTAGATTTATTATTTTGATGACCCCTACCATATTGCACAGTAAGTGCATGCACCTTTGGGCCTTTGGTTTTTCCCATATTCATGAGCTTGCTCTACTCTTGTGTCTGAGACTTGATAAAAGGCCTCAAGAGAGGGCATCATCCAAGTGGCTCCAGAGGTGAGCCTAATTGAACAAAATGTGGATACAAACACTGAGTATTATGGACCAATTTTGGAGAGAATGGTAAGAACCATTTTTTTCTCCTCCTTAGATTTATCAACCTCGCAAGCCTCGAGTTGCGGCAACAAATCCTTATATTTGGTAAAGAAATCTTGGAGATTGTTGAAGGTTTTTGGATCCAAAGTGATAAATTCCACATTGAGCATGTGTCCCATCATATCATCCTATTTTCCAAACAGCCCTTCCATGGTGGTCTAGGATTCATTGGGGGTTTTACAAGAGGATATGTGAAAGAGGAGTTCAGGAGAAATTAGATTGCAAATAGTTCCAAACGCTTCATCCATTCGATTCAGATACTTGGATTTTTCTATGGCTGATGTGGGTTCGGTCTCTGTGTTCAAGGTTAACTTGTATAATTCTCTGCCTCAAATATGCATTATCATCTTCTCCTTCCATGCAAATAAACTGTACGGTGTAAGAATGAATTCTTTTGGAAATTCCATTTTTTCGTTGTCTTCAATCTTTGATACTTTCAAAAAGAATCTAGTGTGTATTTTTCCTAGCAATTCGTCGGCTCTGATACCATGTAAATGTGTTGAACCTGCACACAAAATATATAGCTAGCAAATGGCATACACAGTTTGTAGAGAAAATATGAGAAAAAAGAAACATGAGAGAAAGAATGGAAGAATTATCATTAACCAAATGAATGAATGATAATTTACACATGATATGCTCTGTATAACTCAACTAATGCACACTAGAGGAGAATCCAAAGTGCCATAGTGGTGGTCTAGATTGATCTGGAAACACAACGACAGTTATAGAAGTAAACTACCTCCTAGTCTAGTCTCTCAGGCAGTTATGGGAGTTAATTGCCACCTATTCTGATGATCCAGATTATTTTTTAGAACAAAATGAAAGCAGAGATATTACAATTAAATACACATAAATATTTATAGAAACAAATAAATACATTAATACATGATTTCTATTAATGAAAGAAATGTACAGAGACTGTAAAAATACAGAGTGAAAGACTCACTAGAATGGTGGCAGCTTATCTCTGAGAAGAGATGTGAAGGCTACTCGCATTCACAAGAATATGATTGTTACAATGAGTCTCCAAAGGTCTTTTAAAAATAAGGAAAATCCAAAACCCTAACCCCAGAAGATGAAAATCCAAAAGGTTTGTGGGCCCCAATGGGGGTAATTGATACGTCAACTTCCTGGGGGCGTAACTATTGCATATGATCTCCATTTTGGGCGCTCAATACATCGTTGGAAAGGTATAACAGAGAAGAACGATTTTTTCCTAGCCTAGGACAATGCTTTAGGCAATCACATGACCCCAAATCCCCAAAAAACATCATTTAGGGCCTCAAAACGGTCCTGAAAGTTTGGAACTCGAAAAACTGTCGAAAAACTGCCAATGTGGAAAACTATTTTTCGAGCTAAAGGAATAGGTGGGTGGCCACCGATATCCACCTAGATCAATCCTCCCTCCTTAGGAAGAAATGGTCTCCATTGCATTGAGTTCCTGGGGGAGAGGGGGAAGAGTTTGTTGAACCTGAACCTTGGTGAGATGCTTGCCTTGCTGGAGAAGTTGTGATGCTTAGTATTTTGAAGGTTCTCACAAACTTGTTGCTGGCGTGGTTGAGTTTGTTCAACCACTCGATCTACATGAGATGACTGTGTGCAGAAGGAATATTTGTGCTTTGTTGTAATATTGTCGACCTGCTTTTGTTGGATAGAAGGTGCTTGGGTCAAGGTTGTAGTGGTTGTAGTGTCCTTTTGCTCACCTTTTGAACAGATTGTGAAGACATAAATTTTTTAGCATGATATACTACCTTGCAACACTGTTTAGGTGGGACAATGGTTGGAACTACCTCTGGTATCCTGTAGAGATGACCCCCTAGAGTAAAAATGACACTACGGGGTCAAGAGTCATAGATAACATGGCACTTCCACATATATGGTTGGCCCAAGAGAACATCACAGACATTCAACGGGGAAACATCACATAATACCTCATCCTTGAAGGGATGGATGTCATATGAAAATCGACACTGTTGGATGACACAAAGATCTCATCCCTAGTGAAGCCACCCGATGTTGTATGGCTGCGGGTGTGGTGTTTTTGACAATCCCAACTATTTGAAAACCTCTGTTGAGATGAGGTTCTTCTAGCTTCCACGATCAAAAATAAAATGCAACGGGGTTCCCTTCACCCAAACCTATGAATGAAAAAGGTTCTCACCCTCTTCAGGATCTGTTGGTTCTTCTGGTTGAATTGTTGCGGTCACGACAATAACAGTGGGGTCTGGGTCGATGATCTTTCTTATACCAATATTTTTTGAATTAGATTCTGAATCAGAGTTCAACTCCTTGTCTTTGATCTCGGCCACCAATAATTGTTTTGAGCGAAATTCGTTGGTGTTGTGCTAGGGGATTTTGTGGAAATGACACCATTTTCTAGTGTCCTTCATCTTTTTGTTACCTTTCTTTTTTTGTGGTTTCGATTGGTTTTCTGAAGGTTGGTTGTTAGGGCCATATTTACCATACTTTGGTTGTTGCAGATTTTCAGACCCAAACTCCTGCTTGTTCCGGTGCTTAAATTTCTGCTCGATTTTAACAACATATCGATAAGCAACACCTAATGATGAGATGTCCAAAAAATCCATTTCAGTTTGGATGTATTTTTGTAGAGCCCCATGATATGTAAAAACCAAATGTCACTTAGAGTCTTTGATACCCATATTGGTGGACAAGGTATGGAAGGTATTGGTGAACTATGACACTACTTGGCCCCTCTCTTGCTGCAGTTTGGTCCATCTCATGTATTGGTCGTCATAGTTGCCAACATGGTAATATTGTTCCTTGAACGCATCCACAAAAAAATCCCAAGTGAGCTTGACCCCATATATTCCAAACTCCCCTGTGGAACTTTTCTCCCAGTAAGTTTCCCACCAGTGTTTGACATGGGGGAGAGACTTAAGGAGTGCGAAGGTGATCTTTTCCTTGTCAGAAAAATTGTGAACAAAGAAATAACCTTCTAGCAGATTTACCCATTTTTCTAG
Organism: Picea engelmannii; assembly: GCA_009831015.1. Taxonomy (NCBI): domain Eukaryota; kingdom Viridiplantae; phylum Streptophyta; class Pinopsida; order Pinales; family Pinaceae; genus Picea; species Picea engelmannii. The sequence goes on from ML779375.1 coordinate 1,408,465, forward strand.
GGAATATGCATCTATCTGTTCTTCAAATACGAGAATATCAAAATTAAATTGTACCTTGAAAGACGAGGTGCCTCCAAAGTGGTCACTTGATGAAGACGCGCTTGTTGTTATCGACATGCGTTGAAGGATGTGAGAAAAATTATCCATCATTTCATCCCTCTGTCACGTGAGAGCTTGCTCAAGAAACAGATTAATAGAATCTTATGCTCCATTGTTTTTATTTTCTTCTGCCATATAGGGTTTCTTGGGCGTGCGAGAGAGATTGTTGTTAAGAGAGATAAGCTTGAGACCCAACTTGCTATACTCGGACCTTGTCAGGGACATGCACCGAAAAACGATCAAGATCAACCTGCTCTGATACCACTGATCCAGATTATTTTTTAGAATGAAATGAAAGTAGATATATTAAAATGAAATACACATAAATATTGCCAGAAACAAAGAAATACAGCAATACATGATTTCTATTAATGAAATAAATGTATAGAGACTGTAAAAATACAAAGTGAAAGACTTGCTAGAATGGCAGCAGCTTATATCTGAGAAAAGATGTGACGGATACTCACATGCATAGGAAGATGATTGTTACAATGAGGCTCCCAAGGCATTTTAAACATAAGGAAAATCCAAAACCCTAACCCCAGAAGATGAAAATCCAAAAGGTTTGTGAGCCCCAATGGGGGTAGTTGATACGTCAACTTCCCAGGGACGTAACTTTTGCATACAATCTCCATTTGGGGTGCTCAATACACCGGTGGAAAGTTCTAACCGAGAAGAACATTTTTTGATTGGCTAAGCCTAGTGCCTTAAGAAAATGCTTGGTCCCCAAATCCCCAAAAAACGTCGTTTAGGGCCTCAAAACGGCCCTAGAAGTTTGGAACCTGAAAAAAATGTCGAAAACTGCCAAGGTGGAAAACTGCTTTTCGAGCCAGCTGAATAGGTGGGTGGCCACCGATATCCACCTAGATTATCTGAGTTAACTAGTCTCTTAGTATTCAGTTAACTGACTGAAATAGAGTGAAGTGATGAGGAGATTAGGGAATCATGAGTAATGCACTAGTCTGGTAATAATCCCAAGGACAATGCACATTAGCTGGTGATGATCCCAATGTGGCATATAGAATCCACTCAACTAATCAAAATAAGGTGTGAACTGAAGAGAATATTCTCCTAAAGAAATATTCTCCCTAGACTATATGCGACTGAATAATAACTAATAAACAAAGGGAAAACCTTTAAATTTTTTTTTTAATATGGATAAGTAAAGGGGTAATGAGAATATAAAGTGAGAGGAATGGAGGGGAAAAAGAGATGAGATAAGAGTGGAGAGTTATGGTGGGTGCTTGAGAGAGATAGATTTTTTATGGGTTTTGAACCCAAAAATTGGAGAAAACCGGGGTCTTGGACCCGATAAATTTAAATGCACTTCCAATAGATTGGCTTTATTCCACATGAAAGAGGCATCATTTCCACTTTAAACTTTAAACTTGGATATCTTGAGCATACAAACTCGGATTTTCGATCTGAAAAATGCGTGACGAAGCTGAGACCGAGGAATACACAAGGAACTTATAATAGTTCAAATATTTTCATCTCCTGATATCATTTTTTATTAATTCAAGAACAAGAAAATATAGGTGACCAAATTTTGGTCAACAAAACCTTGATGAGAAGAGGATATCATGGAGGAAGTTCAAAGGATATTTCCAAGAGAAATATTTTTCCAAGAATTACTATGAGATAAAGATGAAAGAGTTCTTTGAACTCAAGTTGGGAACCATGACAATGGAGGAATATGAGAATCGGTTCTTTGAATTGCAGAAGTATGTTGACTTAATCAAGGATGACAAGGTTAAAATCCAAATGTCTCTAAGTGGGTTACCCTCCTTCTATAGTGACAAGATACAATATGATAATCCCAAGACTTTGGAGGAAACCATAAGGAGAGTAAAAAACCTTGATGAGCAAAGCAAGGGAAGGTCAGTTTTCGAAAAAACTTGGAATGACAAGATGAAAGGGGAAAAGGATGAAAGGAAGAAAGGTTTTAAGCCACCCTTTTTCAAAAATAACTCCCAATCAAATCAACAAGGTCAAGCAACCCAAAATGAGCAAAAGAATGCAGATTCATTTGAGAAAATGCCAAGGCAACAACTTGTTAAATGTTGGGGATGTGAGGGAAATCAATTATATAGGGACTGCCCTCACAAAGGAGAAAGAATGAGGACTATCCAAAACATTCAGGAGGCTGAAATAGTGGAAGACATGGGAGGAAGCATGCCAAGGATTTATGCATCCTTGGATGATAAGAAAACATAGTATCAATCCCCCATGATTGAAGTGGAAGGTACGATTGATAACTAGTCCATAGCAATTTTGATTGATTTTGGAGCTATCCATAGTTACATAAATGGTAACATTGCTGAAATATTTCACTTACAAAGAAGTAAGCATAAGAAATCTTGGTTAGTTCAGTTAGCCACATGGGGCTAAGAGGAAAATCAATGAGTTGGTTAAATATTGTCCGATAGACATGAATGTATTTAACACAAAGGTAGATGTAAACATCATATTGTTGGGTTCATATGACTGTCTAATTGGCATGGATTGGTTGGAGAAACATCATGCGGTCCTAGATTGCTACAACAAGACAATCACATGTCTTGATGAGGAAGGAAAGCAAGGAAATATTCAAGGCATTCCAAGGGTTGTAGTTGTTAGAGAGATTTCAGCTATGCAGTTGGAGAAGAGATTAAGGAAGAGATGTTAGATGTTTGCAGCCCATATGGAGGAGGCAACCAAAGACAAAGTGTCAAGCATTGAAGATCATCCAGTCTTGAGGAATTTTGAAGATGTTTTTAGAGAAATTCTAGGATTTCCACTAAAGAGAGACATTGATTTCTCTATTGATTTGGTGCCAGGAGTTGCGCTAGTGTCTAAGACACCTTACAGAATGGGCACACCAGAACTAAAAGAGTTGTAGATGCAGCTTGAAGAACTTCTGAAGAAGGGGTATATACACCCAAGTGTGTCACCTTGGGGATCCCCAGTTCTTTTTGTGAAGAAGAAGGATGGAACCTTAAGGTTGTGTATTGATTTCAGACATCTTAATAAGGTTACCATAAAGAATAAGTATCCTTTTCCCATAATTGTTGATTTGTTTGATAAGCTAAAAGGTGTAAGAATATTTTCAAAGATTGACTTGAGATCAGGCTACCATCAAGGATAAAGGAACAAGACATCAACAAGACAAAATTCATAACAAGATATGGGAATTATCAATTCATGGTAGTGCCATTTGGACTATCAAATGCCCTAGTAGTCTTTATGTGTCTAATGAATGGAGTGTTCAGGGAGTACCTGGACAAGTTTGTGATTGTGTTCTTAGATGATATACTCATCTTTTCTAAATCAAAAGAGGAACATGAGAAACATTTAATAATGGCGTTGCAATTTTTAAGAGAGCATAAATTGTATGTTAAGCTAAGTATGTGAATATTTTATCAAAAGAAGATTCACTACTTGGGGCATATAATATCAGCAACATGGATAGAATTTGATCCTGAGAAGATAGAGGCCATTAGAGGATGGCCATTTCCAAATAATGTGACAGGGGTCAGATCATTCATGGGTCTTTCCAATTATTACCGAAGATTCATAAAAGGATTCTCAAAGATTGCAAGTCCAATCACTTATTTGCAAAAGAAGGGAGTGAAATTTGAATGGACTTCCAAGTGTGAAGAGAGTTTTCAACAGTTGAAGGGAATATTGACAAGTGCACCAATCTTGAAGATTGCATATCCAAATGAATATTTTTTTGTGTGCATTGATGCATGCAAGGAAGGACTTGGTGGAGTTCTCAGTCAAAGGGACCATGTGTTATTCTACAAGTCCATAAAATTAAAAATAGCACGAGCGGAATTATGCTAAACATGACTTGGAGTTAGCAACGATTGTACATGCATTGAAAATGTGGAGGAATTACCTTATGGGTAATAAATTCGAGCTAAGGACAGACTAGTGTGGTTTGAAGCATTTTTTTGGACAACCAACACTAAATGTTAGGAAAAATAGATGGATGGAATATCTGAGTGAATATGACTTCGAAGTTAAGCATATAAAGGGAAAGGAAAATCAAGTGGCTAATGCACTCAGTAGGAGAGCTCATGAAGTGCATATTGTAGCCATCAACATGTACTGGACAAATATGAAAGAAAAAATTGTTGCAGAAACAAATTTAGATCATCACTACGTGAGAATAAAAGAAGCATTATAACAAGGTAATTTTCAGTGAAAATTTAATTATTATGAGCTAAAAAAGGATGGAATTCTCATGTACAAGGGAAATGTGTATGTGTCGAATGTTGGATTACTTANTAGGGGGGGGGGGTGAATCAGTAATAGATAAATTCAATCATTTTTAACCACAAAATGCAAGTGTTATATCAATGTAGCATTATCATCCAATAGTTGTAGAGTAAATAAACAATGAACAAATGAGAAATTATACACATACACAGTACACCAATGTTTTTACGTGGAAACCCAAAGCGGGAGAAAACCACAGAATGATTTTTCTTATATGTATTTAAGAATTACATTCATTGGAAGAACCAACTTCCTTTGTTTTCCAAATGCAACTGGAAGGAGGCTCCAACCCCCTAGTTCTCAGGCTACAACCTGAGGGAAGCTCCAACTCTCCAATTCTCTGGCTACAACTATAAGGAGGCTACAACCCCCTATGTTCTCCGGCTACAACCGGAAGGTGGCTACAACCACCTATCCTTGCCCCATCCAATTGCCTTGAAGTAGAAGTAGAATGATGGAACCACTACCACACAATCACTATGAGATATACCACTGTAAAACTGTACCAACATGTACCACTGACCTGCAACCAACTTGTACAACTTCCCTGCAATCAATCTGTACCTGAAATGAACATGTATCAACCAAATAAAATAGATACGTGACCTGCAGTTCTACAACATGCGTATGTACCTTCCTATATATACAATAGCAGGAATATGTATGCATCTTGTCTGTTATGCAGCCTGCGTATACCCTCTGAAAACTAGTATACAACAGACACATGACATGTAGTTCTGCAACATGCGTATGTATGTGCCCTATACATACAACAACTTGTGTATGTACATGTTCTGTCTGTTATGCAGCCTGTGTATACCTTCTAAAAACTTCTGACCCTATGGAACTTATTTCACATAGATATGCAACCTGTCATTGTATCCAGACTGTAACTCTATCATGTGCATGCATTGATGCCAAGGCTAATATGAAGGCTAATATGAAGAGTTAGAGTTATGTGGTTTTCTCCCACTTTGGGTTTCCATGTAAAAACATTGGTGTACTGTGTATGTGTATGATTGATCATTTATTCATTGTTTATTTACTCTACAACTATTGGATGATAATGCTACATTGATATAACACTTGCATTTTGTGGTTAAAAAGGATTGAATTTCTCTATTATTGATTCAACCCCCCTCTCAGTAATCCAACAATTGGAAAACCAACCCAATTAATCAACAATCTCCCCTTTGGCATTGATGGCAACACTATGATGCAATACTGAAGTCATATCACTCATGCTCCCCATGTGACCATCGCTTCCCTTGGAACCATGCCTCTATGCTCTGCATATGATAAATCTCTCCCCCTTTGACATCAATGGAAAATGTATCTTTCCATTCTGGGTTGCTCCCCTTAACTGAACTGTCCTTGGAGATACTCCCCCTGACTGAACTCTTCCTGAAACTGTTCTCCCAACCTGAACTGTCCTCTTTATGGTGCTTCCTCATGTACATCTAAGACATATAAGATAAGAATTTAAAATCATTCATTTTGGAGTAGAAATTACTCCGAGTCTCTGATGAAGATACTCAAAGGATTCTCTTGGAAGCAGTTTTGTAAATATGTTTGCCACTTGTTCTTTTGTGGCCACATATTCAACTCTGATGTTCTTCTCTACAACCCGTTCCCTTAGAAAGTGATACTTGATTGGAGTGTGCTTCATCTTGGAGTGCATCACCGGGTTCTTTGAGATACTGATGGCGCTTGTATTATCACAATAGATTGGAATGGTCTCATCATACTCAACCTATATATCTGTCAGAGTTTGTTTCATCCATAGAACATGTGTACAACATGTTGTTTCTGCAATATACTCTTCTTTGGCTGTAGATAAGGATACTGATGATTGTTTCTTGCTTAGCCATGATGCTAAACACTCAACCCAGTAGAATGTTGCTCCACTGGTGCTTCGTTGGTCATCAATGAAACCTACCCAATCTGCATCTATGTAGGAAATGAGTGAGAGATCCTTTCCTTTTGGATACCATAATACAAACTCTTATGTTCCTTTGAGATATTTGAAAATCCTCTTCACTGCTACAATATGTGATTCATTTCGTGTTGCTTGAAATCGTGCCACCTATCCAACTGCTTGCATTACATATGGTCTAGATGTTGTCACATATAGTAAGCTACCAATCATTGACATGTATTTCCTCTAGTCTGTAGACTTTGAATCATCATCTTTGCCCAACTTGCAAATGGTTTGCATAGGAGTGGTAACTGGTTTGCAGTCTTCCATTCTGAACCTGTTTAACATTTATCTGATATACTTAGCTTGAGAAATAAAAATTCCTTGGTTTCTTTGACGTATCTAAAGACCTATAAAAAAGGATAGTTCTCCAAGTAATGACATTTCAAATTCATTCTGCATATCCTTTGAAAATTTCTGTCTTAACTTGTCATCATCGCTTCCAAAAATAATATCATCAACATAAACTTCAATTAATAAAATACTATCTTGAGTTACCTTGATATAGAGGTTGATGTCTGCACTTCATTTTCTGAACCCTTCCTATTGTAGATATTTATCTAGTCTAGAGTACCATGCTCTAGGAGCTTGTTTTAGACCATACAAGGCCTTCTTCAATTTACACACATAATTTGCATTCTCTGACAACTAAAATCCTTATGGTTGTTCAATGTAGACTTCTTCTTCAAGTTCCCCATTCAGAAAAGATGATTTCACGTCCATCTGATACACTTTAATATTCTTGGAGCATGCATAAGCTAGGAGAAATCAGATTGCTTCCATTATGGAAACTGGGGAAAATGTCTCTTCAAAGTCGATTCCTTCAACCTGTTCGTGTCCTTTACATACCAATTTAGCTTTGTTCCTTGTAACTTGTCCATCTTCATTCAATTTATTTTTGAATACCCACTTTGTGCCAATCACATTCTTATTCTTTGGTCTTGGAACTAATTCCCAAGTGTCATTCTTCTCTATTTGATCCAATTCTTCATCCCTGGCTTTATTCCAGAATTCATCCTTGTTGGCCTCTTCAAAACTGTTTGGTTCAATCATATATGAGAGTGCTAGGTGCATGTGTTCTAGCGAACAAATTCTTCTTCTAGTCTCAACTCCTGCATCTTTGTTTTCGATAATCTGTTATGAAGGATGATTCTTTTGTACTTGTTTGCTAGGTGTCTTTGGAGGCACTTGTTGAACTTTCTTTTCTACTTCTGTCTGATCTTCTTCATCTTCCTCTTCTACTTATTCTTCGTCTTCTGCTTCTTCTTTGTAAAGTTGTTCCATTGATTCATTTTCTTCTTCCTTTAATTCTCATCCACCTGTTTCATCAATTGTTACATTGATGCTTTCCACAACTTTTTTCAACCTCAGATTGTAACACTTGTATGATTTTCTTATGCTTGAGTAACCAACAAGTACTTGTTTGTCTGCATGAGATTCAAACTTTCCCATTCTACCATATTCTCTTTTGATGTAGCATTTGCTTCCAAATACTCAGAAGTGCTTCACATTTGCTGGTCTTCCTTTCCATATCTTGTAGGGAGTTTTGTCAGTTTTGTTTCTGAGCATTACTTTGTTTTGAATGTGAACTATTGTATGCACTGCATGTGTCCAAAAAATATCTGTCAATTTGGAGTCCATTAACATTGTTTGATCCATTTTCTGTATTGTTCTATTCTTTCTTTCAACAACTCCATTCTGTTGAGGTGTCCTAGCAACGGATAATTTCCTTTTTATTCCATTCTTGTTGCATAAGTCCATAAATTCCTTTGAAGTGAACTCTACTCCATTATCATATCTCAAACATTTGATTTTTGAATCCATTTCATTTTCAACCATTTCCTTGTAGACCTTGAAGTTTTCAAAAGCTTCTGACTTATTTTTGAGAAAGAAAACTGCAGTCATTTTTGTATAATCATCAACTAATAACATAAAGTATTTCTCACCTTTTAAACCCTTTGTTGTAGTTGGTCCAACTAGATCAATATGCCCAATTTCTAGTGGTCTTGTTGTTGAGTATTCGTTTGATTCGAACCTAGTCTTTATTTGCTTTCCTTGTTGACAACGCTTGCATAAAGTATTGGTTGGTTTTGTGATCTGGAGAATTTATCTTACTGCTTCATTTCTATTGACTTTGACAAGGTTTTCAAAGTGTATGTGACACATTCTTCTATGTCATATCCAACCTTCATCTTCCCTTCCTAGACAACACTTTTCATTTCCACTTTCACTTAATACATATATGTTACTTGAATTTCTTGCAATTGTTGCAATTTATTTTCCTGAACCTTCTTTTCTTATCTCGCACTTCTGTGAATTGAAAGTAACTTTATGACCTTGGTCACACATTTGACTTACACTTAGAATATTATGTTTCATATCTTCTACTAGTAGAACATTTTTTGCCTTAGTATTCTTGTTTCCAATTCTGACTGTGCCTTTTCCAATGATTTTAGCTGAATCATCATTTCCGAAGGAGACTGATCCATATATTTCCTTTTTTAATGTAATAAACTTTTCTTTATCACATGTCATGTGTTTTGAACATCCATTGTCAAGATACCAACCATGTTTCTTTTTCTTAGCTTGTAGAGTGAGTGTGTTTTCTCCATTGCTATATTGATTATGTTTTCTTATCCATGTCCTCTTTCGAGGTTCCTGTCTGTGACTTTTGTTGTTCTGTTGTGACTCTCTAGGAGGGACTGTCATTCTGCAATATTTGGCCATGTGTCCAAAGTTGTTACACTTGTAGCATTCCACTTCAGTGCTCAATGATTGAAATGTTTTGTAACTTCTTCTTTGTGTTTCACTAGGCCTTCTTGGATAACCCTTTTTTGTATGACTTTCAAAGTTGTTTATGTTCCTGATGTTAGCTCTGCAATTCACAGCTTTATGTCCAAAATTATTGCATGCATAACATAAACCAAAAAATATATTTTGATACCTAGGAGTTGAAGATCTTCTAACATGAGTTACTCTTATGAATCCTTCTTCTTCCTGAGGCCTATCTGTTTCTGTCGATCCTTGATTCTTAAATCTGAATCTTCTCAATGGAGGAGTGTCCCTGTAATCTTCCTTGTAGGTCTTCCTATCCTGTTTGATTGTTTCTGCATAACTTTTTGGATATGTTTCTTGTTATGTTGTTTTGGAGCTTCATCCCTTTTATGTCTGATTGTATCCAAGTCTGGACTTGTCATGATGAGGATTTTGACTGCTGATAATGTCATCCAAAACTTTTGAGTTGTTCTGCATATTTTTCTTTTGAATATCCTTTCTTAATGTGACAATCTATGCTTCCAAATTTCCAATGATCATGTCTATTTCTTCTAGTTGTTCTTTGAGTGCTTATTCAATTCTTTTATCTTCTTCTATTTGAATATTCAAATTTATGATCATTTGTTCTAGTTCCTGAGTGTCTTCTTTCTTGTCTAGTTCTAGTTGTAGCTTCTTGTTTTTCTTCTTTTTTCTTTTTATAACTTCTATGGCACTCAACAATTCATCTTGGTAGTCAACTTCTGCCTCTTCATATTCTTCTTCGGTGTCTTGTTTATCAGATTCTTCTACTTCCATGAATATAACTCTTTCTATTTCACTGTCACTGACTTCATCTTCATCTAATGAAGATATGTCTTCTTTGGTGCATAAGCTTTTCTTGAAATCTTTCTTTGTGGTTTTTTTGCCTTTATATGTTTGTTTGTTATTTGAGTAATCTTCATCATTCCTCTTATTTTTCTTATGAGGACATTTGTTAGAAAAATGACCAATACCATCACAATTAAAACAAATCAATGGAAGCTTACCTTTATATCTATCATTGGTTCCATTCTTCTTCTAACAAAGTTGGCCACTTCTTCATCATCTTTCAAGATGTCACTGTTGCTGCTATGTTCTTTTGCCTTTTTCTTTGACCTTTTGGATTCTTTAAAAGCTACTTCTTTTATATCTGGATTTTCTTGTTTAGTTCTCATTTCATATGTTGTGAAGATTCAATGTAGTTCATCCATGCTTATTGAGTCTAGATCTTCTCTTTCTTCTAGTGCTAATATCTTAGGATCAAATCTCATAGGAAGAGATCTTAGTAACTTTTGAACAATTACAGATTCTTTAATTTATTCTCCCAATCCTATGATTTCATTTACTGTTTCATCGACTCATAAGAAGTAAGCTGCAATATTCACATCTTCCTTCATCTTTAGTTGTTTGAACTGACCTCTGTAAGTTTGAAGCTTTGTTGCTTTGACTTTTGAATCTCCTTCATAAATATTTTGAAGTTTGTCCCAAATCTCTTTAGAGGATTTACAATGTATAACTTTGGTGTATATTGATTCACAAAGACCATTCATAAGTTCATTTGTGGCTTTCAAATTATTTTGACCGATTTTTATTGCTCTTTCACTTGTCGGTGGAATTGCTGCTTCTTTGTATCCATCTACAACTGATTGCAAAATTTCAAAGCCATGTTCCTGTATATATGTTATCATCCTTTTGCTCCAAAATGCATACTTATGTCCATCAAACTATGGTATTCCATTTTTATACATGTTGTTTCTCTCCATGATCTACCTTTCAGTGGTTAAAATGATTCCTGAAGGAACCTACTCTAATACCAATTGTTGGATTACTGAGAGGGGGGTTGAATCAATAATAGAGAAATTCAATCCTTTTTAACCACAAAATGCAAGTGTTATATCAATGTAGCATTATCATCCAATAGTTGCAGAGTAAATAAACAATGAATAAATGAGAAATCATACACATACATAGTACACCAATGTTTTTACATGGAAACTCAAAGTGGGAGAAAACCACATAATGTTTTTTTCTTATATGTATTTTAGAATTACATTCATTGGAAGCATAAACTTCATTTGTTTTCCAGCTGTAACTAGAAGGAGGCTCCAACACCCTAGTTTCTCAGGCTACAACCAAAGGGAAGCTCCAACTCCCCAATTCTCCGGCTACGACCAGAAGGAGGCTACAACCCCCTATGTTCTCCGGCTACAACCAGAAGGTGGCTACAACCACCTGTCCTTGCCCCATCCAACCGCCCTGAAGTAGAAGTAGAATGATGGAACCACTGTCACACGATCACTGTGAGATATACCATTGTAAAACTGTACCAACCTATACCATTGACCTGCAACCAACCTATACAATTTCCTTGCAATCAATCTGTACCTGAACCGAACATGTATCAACCAAATACAATAGATATGTGACCTGTAGTTCTGCAACATGCATATGTACGCGCACTATATATACAACATCGTGCGTATGTATGTGTCTTGTTTATTATGCATCCTGTGTATACCCTCTGAAAAATAGTATACAACAGATACATGACTTGTAGTTTTGAAACATGCGTATGTACACGCCCTATGCATACAACAACTTGTGTATGTACATGTCTTGTCTGTTATGCAACATGCGTATACCTTCTGAAAATTAGGGTTTTCTTTCTTCTGAAAACTTTTGACCCTCTAGAACTTCTTTCACATAGATATGAAACCTATCACTGTATCCAGACTGTAACTGTAACCTGTGCATGCATCCTTATACATAACCTTTACCCAAAAACTCTATATCTCTCTGTAGAAATGTGCCATATAAGTGTGTGTAAATGAACAAGTATAATAACCCTCACATGATCTAGACATCAAACCCTTTCTGATATTCAACCTCTCAATACATCAACCACTTCACAAATACAAGCTTTCAACCATGTACCACAAAAACCCTTAGCGATATTCCAAGAAATACAAGATGTGCCTCAACTCTAACAAAAAGTATCAATGATAAATATTGATTATACCAACACTATATTTCTATAGATATGACTTATAAAGAAGATACCATGCAGCCACTAATCTCTCTAGGGAGAATCCTCAAATCTCCATAACCATTTCTCATGCATACATCAAAATCTAACTACTCATAGAAACAAGACATACCTTTTGAACCAATGGATAGATTTGATGTATCTGATCACTGTAGACCTTCCCGGGAGCTTGATCTCAAAATCTAAAACCTTGGCATCTTCATATTCTCAAGTTTCTATGGATTTAACCTTATGTGCACGCCCTAATACAATGCCATCCCGCGTATGTATGCACCCTAATACACTATTAGCCCATGTACACCTCAAAATTTAGGGTTTTTTAGTATTCGCTGCAATTCCAAAAATTTCGGCGTCAACCCTTCATGCTAACTCAAACTTTCACAACTTCAAATGTATCAATGAGTACTTGCAATAAGCCTTACACAACAATAGATATTCAATGTGTTCAAGTGTCTTTAAATGAAATACCTTTGCCTCTTATTTATACTTTCATGTAGCTTCCTCAAGGGGTTACCTTCTAATCATCTTAACCCACTTTCCTTATTTTATGGTTAACCCACTTATAACCGCTTGTCCACTTAACTTAAACACTTTCCATAATTAGTAAGTTATCCATTAACTTTATTATTTAAATAATTTATTTTGCATCCTTTTTTACTTATAGTACACACATCACTTCACTTTATTATTTAAATAATTTCTTCTTTGCAGAAAAATTGACTACTTTGACCTTTTGGGGCTTCTAGATGACTCATGAGGGTTCTCCAACTTCACATGGCCATAACTCTCTAAACATGAGGAGTTATGTGACGTTCCACATACCACCGTGTTAGCACCATATGTCACCTCTGGATTGCGGCAAAGGTAAGCCTGATACCCATCATAGTTTTATGTCCAGGTTGATTATTAAAGGGATCAAATGGGCACGGTTTCAAGAAAGTATAGTCTTAACTCAGAAGACTGGGATGGTATGCATAGATAGGTGAGGTCTTGGTCTAACTTCAATTAGTAAGTTGTATTAAGGGTGAATAGGAGGAAGACTTAGTGAGGAAATGTAGAGGTCTGCAGAGGACATCAGGTCTTGAGACATCCCAAAGAAGAAAAACTCAAACACGAGAACTTCTCGAATTTAAATCTCAAAGAAACTGAAAGGAATTGCAACAACACTATAATCAAACATCCATTATAATGTTGTCACAATAATTCAAGTGAATCAGTCACTCATAAATCCTTCAATACCAGAAGCGAATAAGATGGAATAAGAAAGCTTTCTGTCATTAAACAAGAAGTCTCAACATCATATACATAACCAGAAAACCATAATGTTCATTAAAACTTTATAATATGGGAGATTTTCTCTACCATTGACCATTACAAAATATAAAAACTGAGTATATATACTCAAAGAAACTCTCCCCCTTACAGAAGTATGTTTTGGTTGTTGCATTCAAGGCTTGACGTCCACATCTTCTTCTGTCAGACCACACCTGCATTCTTTTGTCAGACGCGATCTCAGATCAGTATGGCTCTGGCAGGGAAAACCAACCATAGGGGTACCATAGGCTGACTACTCCAGAATCTCCATGTATTCCATTTATGGGGTGAAACAAGGTTTCAAATACCTCCCCCCGTTTCCATTAATTGCCTGCATCGGAATCAAGAAGGAGGCTGACACTCGAGAATGTTCCAGTCAGGCTCATAATCCTTTCCAGTCAAAATTAACGCCTCGGGGCTTGTAAGGATTTTTCTTTGTGGCCACTTGAGTGCTTTTATCCTCTGTGCAATGCCCTTTCATCGTCCCACGCGACCACAAGCTGTGACCCTGTGCTTAACCAAAAATGGAATTTCGAGACTTCACATGTTGGGAGTTCTCGCTCCCCTTGATTTATGATGTTCCGATACTTGAAACCACAAAATGATCCATCTGGATCAACGATTGGGTCTGCCCCAAATCCGACAGCCACGATTGGTTCCTTGAACACTTCAACTGCCTAATGCTTGATATGTGCCTTCTTTCTTTTATGGTCTCGCTTTTCCATATAAACCTGGGTTATGACCGTGGGCCCAAACCATAGGTGCGTTGCGATTTCGCGTCTCATGAATTCACGTTGCATTCCTTGCTCAAACTTCCTAGTCATGAAATTGAGACTGCTCAGATCCTACGCCACATACCCTTCTGGAGTGAATGACCCTGATCATTTCGTGACCTCACATTTCACGAGTTCCCATAACTCGTCCCATTGACTGCTCCTTTCTGCGAGTCAGCGAAATGCTGATCCAACAGTCTGGCTCTCTTTTTTGATCGACGACCAAGATTACATTGATAGTTCAGGTCTCGGGACTTTGGGATGTGGATGTACCATTATGAAAAGAACCCCAAACTCTCAATTCCTGATCCTCTTAAATTCTCCAATGTCGGATCAATGACCCCCGGCTCCCCACAATTGGACGACCCAGATCTACTTTTTCGTGAATCTCAATTTCGCAATTCTTATTGGATAGTTTTACAACACTTTGAACTCTCGATTCCCATGCTCTCTTGCTTTCATTGAATATTGAACTTGCTCGCTCACTGGATTTGAATCCACATAAAAATGCTTCAAGTGTTGCGCTTGGTGCTCATGACTACGACTTGTGATCAATTACTCGGATGACTGGCTGAGGGCTCGAGCCGACAAAGGTTCAATGACAGAGATAAAGAGGGAAGTGATCAATGGCAGGGGAGCCTATGGTCGACAGTTCACATGAAAATTTGACAGGGGAAACCAGTCGATCAAAAGGATGAAGACAAACGAAAGAAAAATGCACGTCGAGAGGAAAAAACTATGATCGGGTCTGCGAAAGTGGAAAAACAGGAAAACTTTGCAGACTTAGGTAGAAACCACAGACTCATAAGACCTTGACAAGATTAAGTGCTAACATTGGCTCCAAAGGGGATGCCATGCTCCTTGCAAGATGCCAAGAATGTGCATCCCTAGTGCCTTGCTTTGGGTTATGGAGTCTCCTATAAAAACAAAAACATAAAATAATAACGATATCTACAATGGTGGGCGTCGATTGTGGCTTTAAACAAGAAAAAAATTCAGGAAGTGCCCATTTACTGGGCCACCAAAAATTTCATCTCCCTATGAATTCTGCAATTTGTAAGTGCTATCTGGGAACCTTTCACAGATTTTGAACGGGTCGATCCAAAGGGCTTCGAATTTACCATGATTTCCCTTGTCCTACTTAGGTGCATCCCATTTGAGTACTAGGTCTCCTGGCTAGAAATCCTCCTTACTTCTCTTCTTGTCAAAGGCCTGCTTGATTTTCTGCTAACGATCATGTACTCTATCCATCACCTTCTCTCTAGTATGTTGCACTTCTACCAGCTGATGTATTCTCTTGATCATGTCATCGGGCTCTCCTTGACAGTCTTGAAAGAATTTCACCATAGGTAGGGTGAGCTGAGAAGAAAAAATTTCTTTAGTCCCATACACAAGTTGGAAAGGAGAGATACCCAAGGACCTCTTTGTTGTCACTCTATCAGCCCACAGAGAAAATTTGAGCTTTGAATCCCAAGCTTTCTTGTTATCCTCTAACAATCTTTTAATGATTTTGATGAGGCTTTTGCTAGAGGACTCTACCAGTCCATTTCCTTGGGGGTAGTATGGGGTAGAGTAAGTCAACTTGATTCCAAACTGCTCACAGAATTGGATTAATGGTTCGACTTTGAAGGATGCTGTGTTATCTGTGACGATTCTACTCAGGCAATCGAATATTGATATGATATCCTCTAGGAAAACGATGATCACCCTGTGAGAAACACTCCTTGTGGGAATAGCTTATGTACACATGGTAAAGTAATCTATGGCAGTTAGGATCCATCTGTGCTGACCACTAGACGCAGGATGAATTTCAGGCCCCACTGCTAGAAGGGCCCTGAAGAAACCACAGGTTTAAATGGTAGGGACTTTAGTTGCTACTTTCCAGAAAATCTTTGACATTTAATGCATGCTCTGACTTTTGTGAAAACATCAGTGAATAGAGTAGACCAGTAGTACCCAACCCTGAGAATTTTGCAGGCTGTGGTTTTCTAGAAGTGATTTCCCCCACAGAGGCTGTCATGGAAATTCAATATAATTTCCTGGGCCTCTTGTGGGTCTAAACATCTTAGAAGCACTCCTAGAGGGTCTTTCCAATACAAGACCTGGTCGATAAGGCAATATCTAATTTCTTTGAGCTTTAAAGATCTTGCCTTGCTCCTTCCCATACCATCAGGGGGCCTTAACTCATGCAGAAAATATATAATATCTTTGTACCAGGTCGATTCTTCCAATGGAGGGATACCTTGAGGACCTCTATCAGACAATCCACTTTGTGGTTTTTTTGAGCAAGTATTGATGAATTTAACCCCCAAGGATCTGCAATTAGATTCATCCAACAATTTGGCTAAACCTTCACCTTTGATCAATTTGGTGGGCTTGATCTCTAGATCAAATTCAAGGATTTTGTAAATCCATCGCCTCCTCCTCCCATCTATGTCTGGCTGAATGAGAATTTCCTTAACGACAACTGAAGGGACGTATGCGATGACCTTTGATTGCAGGACGTAGACTCTGAAATCTTTAAGAGATTTAACGAAAGCATAGGCCTGCTTCTCCATGATGTCATATTTCACCTCAGCATCTCTCAATGCCTGACTGGAAAAGGAAATGGGTTGCTCCAACCCTTCAACATTCTTCTACAACAGAACAATTGCTACAATGTTGAACGAAGAAAATGAAAAAATGAGGAAATATTTTGAGTAATCAGGGTTGATAAGCACGCATGCTTCAGTCAAGGCCTTCTTTATCTGATCAAAGGAATTTTGAGACTCGGTGGTCCATTTGACTTCATATCCTTTCCTCAACATGGTTGTTATAAACTTTACCATCTCAACAAAGTTGGAAACAATCTTCCTCAGAAAATTAAATTTTCCTAAGAAAGATTGGACTTCTTTCCTTGATCTCGAGAGTGACAAGGTTTGGATTGATTCAATTCTACTGGGATCAATCCTGACTCCCTCATCTAATACTATGTGGCCCAACAATTTTCCCTCCATCATGGAAAACGACGATTTCTTTGGATTTCAAGAGAGACCAAACCTTTTGCATTTCAGGAAGACTTTCCTCAGATGACACCAATGTTCTTCATCAGATCTGGAGAAGACTGTTAAGTCATCTAGATAAATGACCACAAATTTATCCTTTTCTCCAATGAAGGCGATATCCATGGATCGTTGGAAGGTCACTCCCACGTTCATCAATCCAAAGGGCATTTTGGCATACATGAATGTACCCCAAGGAGTGGTGAAGGCTATCTTTTCTCTGTCTTCAAGAAAGACAGAGATCTAATTGTATCCTGAAAATCCATCAATCATGGATATCCTTGATGCGTTAGTTACCCTTTGTAATATGTGCTCCATTTTTGGCAAGGGGTAATTGTCTTTCCTTGAGCTCTTGTTCAAGTTCCTGAAATCGACACAAAGTTTGATTTCCCCACTCTTCTTTCTCACTGGGACCAGGTTGGCCACCCACTCTGAATATCTAAAAGGCACAATGATCTGGGCATCGAGCAACTTCTTTACTTCTCTCTCCATGATAGGCAACAACATAGGATTTATTTTCCTTAATTTATTCCTAAATGGTTTGGTCTCTTCCTTCAGTGGAATCTTATGCTTAATAATGTTGGTGTCATATGTTCTGAGTTCTTCATATGTCCAGGCAAACACATCAGCAAAATCCTTTAATAACTCAGCATACTCGGCTTTCTACTTCCTTGACAGGCTACTCGACATCTTTACATATTTAGGGTCTTTCTCTGTGCCAATGTTGCATTTGGCTATGTCAGCATCATCAACCGACCTCTAAGATTTCACTGCCACATCATTGTTGTTGAATATCCTTTATAAAGGGACTAGTCCCTTCATAATGTGATTGCTTGGTAACTGCACAATATGATGATTAGCAAGTTTCTTTAAAAATACATCAGTATGTGGGTTATCTTGAGAATCAGGATCCTGGTCTATGTGTAATGCAGAAAATTCATCAACAGCTTCCAGGAACCCCTTGATCTCAAGATCAACTTCAAACACCTTCCAATTCTTGAGATTGTCTGGTATAGAGGGTTTGTATTTTACTTTGATATCATACATGAGCTTGGGTGGCATAGGGACACTAAAATTGCTTGCTGAAACAACCAAAGAATCATCCATTGTGTTCTCCTCTCTTGGAATGAATGAAATGTTGAAAGTAATGGCAGAAGTGTCCTCAAACACACACTTATATTAAATAGGAAAATAAATTACATAAGATAATTTGCAAGAGTTTACACTCAAACAACTCAACACTCTTGCAATGAGCTATATATAAGCTAAGTGTCCTAACAAACTCTAGTTATGGATCACTTATTAAATAAACAAGTGTCCATTTACAATAAATTCTATCTTAATAATCTAGAGCCTAAGATACTACACCTTTCTAGAGTCGTATCTTTTACAACAATACTCTATTTCTAAATGTCTCCATTTATTAATCAAATGTTCTAGATTATTAATTTAATATACTAAATTAATAATCATTTTAATCTAACTTATTAAACTATGATATTTGTATTTTGGATTATCTAACATTCCCCCCTATGATCCAAAGATACATTACAACAGATACCAAGTTCATCCTTGAACTTAGTAAATTTTATTCTGCCAAGAGGTTTCGTGAAAATGTCGGAGATCTGATCTTTTGAAGGACAATAAATTGGCTTGATGACATCCTTTGCAATGAGTGATCTGATATGATGATACTTGGTGTCCACATGATTTGTCTTTGAATGAAAAATTGGATTCTTGGCAAGCTTAATGCCTGTAGATGAATAATGATGTAGCTTTTGTTTGAGAAATGCTCAAGTCCTGCAAAACTCTGTGTAACCAAACAATTTCACATGTTGCTTCCCAGGCTGAGATGTATTCTACTTTTGTTGTAGAAGTGGCCACTGTAGCTTGTTTCTTACAATTCCAGAACACTTCTGCTAAACCATGTTCATTAAATAACCTGATATTGATGCTCAATCATCAATACTTCCAGAAAAATCGGCATCTAAAAATCCACCAAGTACAAAAATTTTAGTCTTTTTGTAAAGAAGACCAAAATATTTTGTTCCTTGAATATATCGAAGAACTCTTTTGGCTGCATTCCAATGGTTGTCCCGTGGTTGGTGCATAAATCGTTAAAGAATATTGACTGCATAAGATAGATCTGGTCGAGTGTTTTTCAAATAAATCAAGTTGCCAATCAACTGTCTAGAAATAGTGTTGTCTACCATTCCCCCCCCCTACAAATTTTGAAAGTTTCAAGTTTTGTTCCATAGGGGTAAGGGATGGTTTTCAATCCTGAATGCCAAATCGCTGAAGAATTTATGCTGCATACTTACTCTGAGAAATGAAAATATGATGTAGACGTTGGAATACTTCAATTCCAAGATAGTATTGAAGTAGTCCCAAATCAGTCATCTTAAAACCTGCATGTAAGTCCTTTTTCACCTGTGCAATATGATCATCATTGTTTCCTGTAATGATCAAATCATCTACAAACATAATAAGAATCACCAGATATGGACCCTGTTGACGGATATACAAAGTATCATCATATTCACTTCGTTGAAAACCAACCTTCCTAAGGTATTCATCCATTTTGGTATACCAAGCTCGGGGAGCTTTCTTTAACCCATACAAAGCCTTAATTAATTTGCAGACTTTATGTTCCTGCTCTACAATTTCAAAACCTAGTGGTTGTTGCATATATACATCTTCCTGTAAGTCTTCGTTGAGAAAATAACTTTTTACATCCATTTGAAGAACTTTCCAACATTTATGAGTGACCAATGCAAGTGCTAATTAGATAGTATTCCATTTAGTTGTAGGAGCAAAAGTTTCCTCATAATCAATGCCTTCCTGCTACACAAAACCTTTAGCCACAAGTTGTGATTTATACTTTTCAATTTCTCCATGTTGGTTGTATTTAATTTTGTAAACCCATTTGCATCCAATGGGTTTAACACTTGTAGGACAATCAACAAGTTTCCAAGTGTTGTTATCAATTACTGCTTGATACTCTTCAACCATAGCCTATTGCCATTCTTTATGTTTTACTGCTTCTTTGTATGTGGAAGGTTCAGTAAAATCATTTTCTACCAAGGAAAAATTTTCTTCACTGTTGTGTGATCCCCTTGTTCCTGTTTTATTCTGCTCATCAGGCCTTACATCTTTCAAAAGTTGAACTGCCCATTTTGGTAGTTGATGTTCACTTGTTAGAGGATATGAATTTCCATTATTGTAAATTGGATTAATGTAAACTAATGTTCGTCGATCAATAGAAGATTCTGGAGGTGGAGAATCATTTTTAGATGAATTGTCGCTGCTAGGAGAGTCTGATGAACTGCTGGAAGACGCAGATGATGTTGTTGAAGTAAATGGACTGGAACTGGATGTATCATCTTCAGATGAAGGAAAATCAAGTTCATACCAATTATATGAATTTGGTTGACTTTTCACTTTTCCTTATCTTTGATTTCCTTTAGTTTCTAACTTTTGAAGAAGACTTTCGATGTCTTCAACACTCTTACTTTTAGTTTCATCAAAAATTACATCCCTGCTTACAATAAATTTTCGGTTGGACAACAGTCGGTACCCTTTATTCTCATTAGAATACCTAATCATTGTGCACTTCAAGCTTCTTGAGTCAAGCTTAGTTCATTTTTCTTTCGGAACTAAGGCATAACATACTGATCCAAAAACTCTAAGATGTTTAACTCGAGGTTTGAAACCAAACCATGCTTCATAAGGTGTGATTTCGTCTAAAGAAGCAGTTGGAGATATGTTCCTTAAATAGATAGTTGTATGGATTGCTTCTGCTCAATATGTAGAACTTAACATTTTAAAGTTTAACATGGATCTTTCCATTCCTAACAAGGTGCGATTCATTCGTTTTGCGACTCCATTTTGATGAGGAGTGTAAAAATTTGTAAGATGTCTTCTTATCCCATTGTCTGTGCAATAAGTTTTGAATTCATTAGAAGTGAATTCCCCTCCATTATCTGTCCTGAGAGTGCCTATCTTTTCTTTAACTTCGTTTTAAACAAATTGACAAAAAATCTTAAACTTTTCAAATACTTCTGACTTTTGCTTCAAGAAGTAAACCCAAGTCATACTACTGAAATCATCAATAAAGAGTAAAAAATATTTGCAACCACCGAAAGAAGTATGTAGTGGTCCACAAACATCACTGTGAACTAGTTTCAACCACCTATTTGCATGCCATGAACTTGTTGGAAAACTCTCTCAACTTTGTTTTCCATAAATGCATGCTTCACATTTTGAATTTTCCTTTTTGAAAGTTGGAAGTCCCTTAACCATCCCTTTTTTTTGAAATTGAGAGAGACTTTCAAAGTTGAGACGTCCATATCTCACATGCCACAATCTTATAGGTGAAATACGTATACTTACTGTTCCTGCAAAGTCTGAATGCCTTGGAATAACTGTTCCTTTCATCCTTAACGGTTTTCCATCTTCATAACCTATCATCATTGTTTTCATAATCTGTTTGACTGAATTAATCTTAACTAATCCATCTTCCATAATCACCTGATGTCCTTCTTGTCGAATCGTGACTAAATACAACAAATTCTTTTTAAAGGTTGGTACATACCATACATTTGAAATCATTTGTTCTCCAATATCAGGTAAATAAACTTTAACTACTCTTTTTCCATAAGGAGTATGTTTGGTATTATCTGCAAGAAAGACAAAATTAAGATGGAATTCTTGAAAATTCCAAAAGAAGTCACGTCTGAAATTCATGTGTTGATATGCTCCTGAATCTGAAATCCAAGCATCTTCATAATCACTTTGAAAATCAGTGGAAATCTGTAATGCCGAAGATGAGGTAAACACATATTCTAAACCATCATCATTTCGATCATTTGCAAACTGTGTTGTGTTTTGATGAAACTTGGAAATTTTATTAATGAAAGTTCGACAATCTTCTGCATAATGACCAACTTTGTTACATCTTCTACAAACAATTTGACTGAAATCTCTCCCTCTGCCTAAATTTTGTCCTTTGCCTCTGCTTTGACCTTTGTGTGGAGTTTGTCCTTTTCCTTGACTGTTGCCTTGAAAATAGCCTTTGCCTTGATGATTTCCTCTTCCTTGAAAATACCCTCTTCCTTGACTGTTTCCTCTACCTTGAAAATTATTTTCTCTACTTTGGCTTCGACCACGACCTTGTACAAAATTTCCTCTTCCTCTGCTTCTAGAACTATCACTTGAAGATTTACTTTTGCTGGCTTCTGTGAAAAAAACATCTTCCCCAACTTGCTTTTTCTTTCCAAAAAATTCCGAGATAACATTTCACTTAGTTCATCAAACGTAAGATTATCTAACTTGCCAGTTACTTGTAAAGTTTCCAAAAAATGTGTATAGGAATAAGGCAGTCCAACAATTAAAATTGTGGTCATGAAACTATCATCTACTGCTTGAAAACCAACGTTTAGTATTTCCTGGTTAATGTTCTTAAATCTGGAAATATATTCATGTACATCATCTCCTTCAATCAATTTTTGTTGGAGCAACTTTAATTGAAGATCAACTTTATTTGATTCAGGCTGAGTATCAAATAAATCCTTAAAAACTTTCAAAGCAAACAATGCATCAGTAGTATTTTCAATGTGAACATAGATCTCATCATTAACTGAAGATTTAATGAGTGATAATGCTTTGGCATTTTTAACTTCCCATTTTGTTAATGTAGTTGCATCTGTAGGCTTAGTTGGCTTAGTATATTCATTACATATATCATGCCAAAGTTCATTGTAAATGAGAGTACTTTCAATGAGACGTTTTCATGTCTTGTATGATTTTGTGCCTTTAAGTTTATCGGAGTTAGAGAACAAATTAATTAAATTCGACATTGGAGTGTGGAATATTCACACCAAAAAAAAATCAAGAAAAAGATATCAAGATGAGCAACACACCAGACGCATCACACAAAAAATGATCTATCGGGGCTTGGCCTTGACCCTCATATAGTCATTGAAATAGGAGAAAAATGACTGAGCTTGGCACTTGGCTCTAGTCAAATTCCAAGTAAATTTCAAAATTCTACTCCTTACAATGCTCTTGCAAATTTTAAAATACTTTTTTTTTTTTTAAATTCACCCCCCCTCAAAGTAAAAAATACTTTGAGTTACAAATTTTTTTTTACCCCCCCCCAAAAAGAAATCACTGCATAAAGAGGAATTGATTACAATATATATTCATTGAACATTGCCTGTAACCTGTTGCCTGCAAAATATTTTGATTGGTATCCCTCAGTGGACACTAACCTTTCAACACATTCTCCAACGAATCCTCATCAACGAAGCATAGATTTTTGTAATGATTCATATAAAGAACTGGATTCTCCACATTGAGTCTAGCCAATTTTCTACCCAGCTATTGACGAAGCTTTGAGAAAACTATTTGGTAATTACATGATCAATATTTGTTGTAGTCTTACGCACCAGTCCGCGCACTCCACGCATAGGCAAGACCAAATCTAGACAAGTCCCTTGACACCATACATCGCTCTAATTTTATTTGTTGTTTTTAAATCGGACAACTTGGCGCTGTTCATCACATCATTTTGCACATTTCACACCAGTAGAGTAACAAGAGCTGCATTCAGGGCTAAGAACATACCACGACTCAATGTTGTTTTAAGAATTGATCAGGATGGTAGCACCCAGTGAAAATATGTCCAAGTTGCCATTGACGTTGTCCTTGATTATAACAAGGAACAAGTAGTAATCCAGATGTTGCCTGGAGTTTACAGACAAACCGTCTATATTCACAAAAAAAATCTCATCAAACTTCGAAGATCTCGTGCAACAAAAGAGACTGTGTTAACTTGACATAACACAACCAATACACTTATTTCTTGGTTGGCAGGACACTGCGTATCTACTTGACAGAGTTCTAGTCATAAAGATTTAATGACATCATGTTCACCTTGCACCTGAAAATCGAAACAATTTCATGGGTTGACTCATAATCTATGCAGAAAGATGAATTAAAGAGTCCCTCAAGGCCCCTCTCATTCTTCTAGTGCACATGGAATCACTGCCAATGGATAATCTCAGTGAATTTATGTTGGTTATTCATTTTGTGTGATGGTTGGGAGCTTCACAGCTTTTCCAATTGCGACTGTTTTACCACAATATAGAAGGCAATGCCAATTTTTTTTTTACTTATCTGCATATGGTGGTAGACCCCAATCACCTGGGATAAAATCCATTAATGAGATAAGGACCTGGTCTGCTCCTTGACATAAATTCGTGTCTAAGTTCAGATCAGGAATCATAACTACCGACATGCCAACATTTTTAGCTACAGCTACACCCATTGGAGCATCTTCAAGACACGATACATTTTCTACTTTGGGAATTTCAGAGGAGAAATTGCAAGGGGGAATTGGATTTCTTATCACAGTTTTAAGATTAATATAACAATGGATTGGATTTGAGGCTGTGAGCGTTTAGCACAGGAATTATATTTAAAATATGAAAATAAAATTTCTTTTCCCTTTTAAGAAATTGAACAATAACTGACCAATTTACTGATTTCCTTGGCCTGTAGCACTATGATCTCTTCCTCTGATTAGCTAATCTCCTCTTCAGTTCAACACCATTACTGGAGCTTTGATACTACAATAATGGCAGAAGTGTCCTCAGACACACACTTTTATTAAATAGGAAAATAAATTACATAAGAGAATTTGCAAGAGTTTACACCAGAACAACTCAACACTCTTGCAATGAGCTATATATAAGCTAAGTTTCCTAACAAACTCTAGTTATGGATCACTTATTAAATAAACAAGTGTCCATTTACAATAAATGTTATCTTAACAATCTTCTAACTATATTTCTAATTTAGAGCCTAAGATACGACAACTTTCTAGAGTCATATCTTTTACAACAATACTCTATTTCTAAATGTCTCCATTTATTAATCAAATGTTCCAGATTATTAATTTAATATCCTAAATTAATAATCATTTTATTCTAACTTATTAAACTATGATATTTGTATTTTGGATTATCTAACATAATGTCAAGAAAAAACCATCAATTAGATCCCACACTTCATTCCTATAAGATCTGAGCCTTGGATGCTTGGCTTGGTAAAATTTTCTAATCTGATTCACAACTAGCTCTGCATCCCCAAACATAGATATCTCTTTGATTCCCATGTATTTTGCAGCTCTCAAACCCAAAATGAGAGCTTCATATTCTGCCACATTATTGGTAGCTTCAAATTCTAACTTGTAGGACAGAGATATAGCTTCCTGAGCAGGCGAGATAAAAACTACTCCGTCACCAGCACACTCTCTAGAGGAGGCTCCATTGAAGAACATTTTCCACACAGTGGTGCTCAAAGGGGGAGTTTCACGTAGATTAATGGGCTTTCTGATTTCAAGAGGAGGTTCATGGGCATCGATTAGTTGCAATAAGCTGGATCCCAAATCAATATCAAGGGAAAAGATACGATGATTGTTGGGGTCTGCCTCATCACTGATTATGTAGGCCAATTGAGCCTCTCTGTATAGTCTTCTATGCTCCCCTTCCGAAGACTGGAATGGTGGCATACATGAGATCCATTTGCAAGGTTCCCCCGAGTCTTTTTATCCATGATCTCGACAACAACATGCCAAACTTGGGGGGAACATTGGCAACCACAATGTCCATGACCACACTCTTCATGGGCAGCTGAAATAAGGTCACAACTAGATCTTTGATGACCTTGAGACATTGCACTTTCCTCAAATCAAACAAATGAAAATCATGATAAGATTTTGTGACTTCTAATCCGAGTTCTTCCATGACAGTCTTGGGCACGAGATTATGAGATGCCCCTGAATCCATCAGACAATTATGCAACACCTTATCATGTATGTTCAAAGATGTGTAGAAAGGAGGGGATGAATCATATCTGTCTTCTACCATAGGACCTAGGATGACTGCTGGTTTTTTGTCTTGAAGGTTTACTGAGTCTGTGGAATGGCATAATGGCTCAGGCTGCAACAGCTTAGAGAGGGATTTTTTGAAATCTTCGTGCTTGACCAACTCTGAAAGGGGTACAGGAATCCTGATATTTTGGATTTCATGCTCAAAACTAAAGGAGGAGGGGAGCATCATAATTTCTCTCACTTCTAGGCCAGGGTCCTTGGCTATTGGCGAGGAATTCTGAGCTTTCTTTTCCTTGTTGGCGTTTGCTGCAAATTTAGTAGGTTTCTCTTCTCTGGGAGACTGAGTAGGGATGTCAAATTTCTCTTCTTTCCTCTTGGATCGCAGGTTGTATTTGTTGGGACTAGTATTGGCCTTCTCATCCTTACTCAGATAATTTATTTGGCTATCTATGAGGGATTCTTCGTATGCAGATTGAGTTAAATGGGGAAATGAGGAGGTATCCCCAAGACAATGAATTTCGGGATCAACTTCCTCTTCCTCTTCATCAGTGACAAGGTTATTCTGGAGAGGGGCTTGAATTATTTGATCAACCCTATCCCAACTTCTTTAATCTCTTGGAAGTATCTGAGGAGCACTATTATGTCTCCTGAAGGTGCCTTTGTTATTAGTGTTTTGAGTGTTTTTGTAGGCTTGTCTTGTTTCAAGCTTTATTTTCTCCATATAAGCAATAAGAGATTTCACTAACCTGACAAGCTCATCATTTTGAGGGTGGGCAGTAGAGGAAGAGGTTAAAGTTTCAGACCTTCCATTTTTTCTATCCCTGTTAGCTTTACTCCTAAGCTCATTTACTGCCATAATATTGGATTCTACTTTAATGGCTGCATCTTGCATATGAGCTAAGGAGGTAGCTCTCCTTTCTCATAACAAGAGGCAAAAGTCGGGGTCAAAAGAACTAGAATAAGTAATCAGTGCAAAGGTTTTTGTAGGCTTAACCTGAGTGGGAATTTTTCTATACATTTTATTAAATCTCTTTGAGAAGTCAGAGATAGATTCCCCTTCATTTTTCTTTAGTGATCCGAACTCTGTAATATAGTAAAGGAAATCCTTCCTGTCCCCCCAATTCTTTAAGAAGGCTTCATCTAGGGCTTCAATCCCATCGATAGATTCAAGAGGCAAGGCCCTAAACCACTTCCTAGCCTCACCTTCAAGGCTATGAACAAAAATTCTCATCCATATGTCTACATGCATGATGACATGATGATTTGTAAAACTGTAAAAGGCTTCAAGGTGTTCCTCTGCGGTTATGTCTCCTTCACCTGTGAACTTGGGAAACTTATTAAGGTACCCATCCACTGGGAGGGCATCCAGAGACTGAGGCAAAACAAGGGGGGCATACCTAGCAGCTATTATAGCTTCCATTCTAGTCATGGGGGGATTTGTGCCTGCCATAGGAATAATGGGTGGAGGAAAACTAGGAGGGGAAGGAGTTCGAATAGGGGAGACTAGAGCTGAGCTTCCAGGAGGAAAGGGGAACAACAAAGGATTTAGAGAAAAGGCTACAGGTCTTGAGGGAACAAAGGCTTCTCTTCATGCAGTAGCAACGGTAATAGGAGGAGGGGTGGTAAATCTCGGAGTAGGGAAATCTCCTAAGGTGTTGGGTCTAAACCATGGTACAACTTTAGGGGATAGAGGAGTGACAAGGATTTCTCCCTCCATTCCCAGACCAGGAGGGGAAAACTCAACAAGAACAATCCCAAAATTTAAAGTTCGGGAAACTCCAACAGAAGGTATAATAAGAGAATGAGAAGCATAAATTGGAGTTTCTATAGAAGGATCATGAAAATCATCAGAAATGCCTGGTTCAACAGTGGAAGTTCCTTCTTAAAGGGCCTTTCTCCTTCTGATAATTTTCTTTGGGTCAACTTAGGGTGTCGCTAGAGGCAGTTGTGGAGTAGACCTCATGTGTCTGCCTCTGGAAGCCACAACTGAACCAGTGGAGTCACCAATGGATTCGCCTTAACAGAGTCACCACAGTGGATTCACCAGGTGCATAGTTGCAATCTTGGATGAACTAAGTTCTAATGCACCTTCAGAACTAGTAAGCTTTGTCATTCAATCCCAGGGAAAATATTCAATTTCATCCCCAACAACGACGCCATAAATGTTAGCACCAGATGTCACCCCTGGATTGTGACAGAGGTAAGCTTGATACCCATCAGAGTTTTATGTCATAGGTTGGTTATTAAAGGGATCAAATGGGCGCGGTTTCAAGAAAGTATAGTCTTAACTCAGAAGACTGGGCTGATATGCACAGATAGGTGACATCTTGGTCTAAATTCAATCAGTAAGTTGTAGTAAGGGTGAATAGGAGGAAGAATTAGTAAGGAAATGCAGAGGTCTATAGAGGACATCAGGTCTTTAGATAGCCCAAAGAAGAAAAACTCAAACACGAGAACTTCTCAAATTTAAATCTCAAAGAAACTTAAAGGAATTGCAACAACACTATAATCAAACATCCATTATAATGTCGTCACAATAATTCAAGTGAATCAGTCACTCAGAACTCCTTCAATACTAGAAGTGAATAAGATGGAATAAGAAAGCTAACTATCATTAAACAAGAAGTCTCAACAACATATACATAACCAGAAAACCAGAATGTTCATTAAAACTTTACAATACGGGAGCTTTGCTCTACCATAAACCATTACAAAATATAAAAATTGAGTATATATACTCAGAGAAACTCACCCCCTTACATAAGTGTGCTTTGGTTGTTGCATTCAAGGCTTGACGTCCATATATTCTTTTGTCAGATCACACCTGCATTATTCTATCAGACGTGATCTCAGATTGATATGGCTTTGGCAGGGAAAACCATCCATCGGGGTACCACAGGCTGACCTTTCCAAAACCTCCATGTCTTTCATTTATGGGGTGAAACGAGGTTTCAAATACCTCCTCCTATTTCCATTAACTTCCTGCATCAGAATCAAGAAGGAGGTTGACACTCGAGAATGTTCCAATCAGGCTCATAATCCTTTCCAATCAAAATTGGCACCTCAGGGTTTGTAAGGATTTTTCTTTGTGGCCACTTGAGTGCTTTTATCCTCTGCGCAGTGCCCTTTCATCGCCCCATGCGACCATAGGCTATGACTTTGCGCTTAACCAAAAGTGGAATTTTGGGACTTCACATGTCGGGAGTTTTCGCTCCCCTTGATTCATGATGTTTCGATACCCGAAACTACGAAATGATCCATATGGATCAACGACTGGGTTTGCCCCGAATCCGACAGACATGATTGGTTCCTTGAACACTTCATCCCCCTACTGCTTGATAGACACCTTCTTTCTTTTATGGTCTTTCTTTTCCATATAAACCTGGGTTATGACCATGGGCCCAACCCATAGGCGCATCGCGATTTCACGTCTCGCGAGTTCACGCTGCATTCCTTGATCAAACTTCCGAGTCGCGAAATTGAGACTGCTCCGATCCTGCACCACGTATCCCTCTAGAGAGAGTGACCTTGATCATTTTGCGACCTCACGTTTCTTGAGTTCCCATAACTCGTCCCGTTGACTGCTCCCTTCTGCGAGTCAGTGAAACGCTGATCCAATGGTCTGGCTCTCTTGTTTGATTGACGACCATGATTACATCAACATTTTGGGTCTCGGGACTTTGGGCTATGGATGTACCTTTATGACGAGAACCCCAAACTCCCGATTCTCGATCCTTCAAAATTCACCAATGTAGGATCAACGACCCTCAACTTCCCACAATTGGATGACCTAGATCTACTTTTTTGCGAATCAGGATTTTGTGATTCTTGCTGGATAGTTTTACAACACGTTGAACTCCTGATTCCCGTGCTTACTTGCCTTCATTGAAGATTGAACTTGCTCGCTCACTGGATTTGAATCCACATAAAAATGCTTCAAGTATTGCACTTGGTGCTCATGACTGTGACTTGTGATCAATTACTCGGATGATTGGCTGAGGGCTCGGGCTGATAATGGTTCAATGACAGAGATAAAGAGGGAAGTTATCGATGACAAGGGAGCCTATGGTCGACATTTATCAAGAAAATTCGACAAGGAAAACCAGTCAATCAAAAGGATGAAGACAAACAAAAGAAAAATGCACGCCGAGAGGAAAAAACTATGATCGGGTCTACGAAAGGGGAAAAAAAGGAAAAATTTGCAGACTTAGGTAGAAACCATAGACTCATAAGACCTTGACAAGATTAAGTGCTAACACACCAGAAATGGCATCACATGTACTATCCATCTAGAATAGTCTTACCTACAAATTTATCAAAACGCATACCATTATCCATCAAACAAACTTGGGTCCATTACCTAAACCTTTGTGCTACCGAAATTCGCTACCGAACTTTCTTTAAGGGTTGACATCAATGACAACCAACCCATTTAATCAACACTAAATTCCAGTGAGCTGAAAAATGTAGTGTTGAAGGAGATGCATAATGTGTCATATGCAGGGCACCCAGGATATCAGAAAACAATTGCAGCAGTAAGAAGCAAATATTTTTTGCTAGGAATGAAGAAAGAAGTGGCTAATTACATAGCCAGATGTCTAGAATGCCAAAAAATAAAGACAAAACATAGACACCCAACATGTTTGTGTTGGAAGATTGGTTGTTGTCATTGATGTCAACCCTAGTCATGGGTTTTGGACCGCAAGATTGATGAAGGTATTTGGACATTAAGGAAAATGCACATGCAGATACA
Source organism: Picea engelmannii (assembly GCA_009831015.1). NCBI lineage: Eukaryota > Viridiplantae > Streptophyta > Pinopsida > Pinales > Pinaceae > Picea > Picea engelmannii. The sequence goes on from ML779375.1 coordinate 1,439,424, forward strand.
ACACACATGGATGGATAGTATACATCATGTTGTTTCCAGTGGTATGTGGCACGTCACGTGGATCCTCATGGTTGAGGAGAAATGAATTTTTGAAGATGACAAAGTGAATTGAAGAAGGAAGTACATGTAGGCCCTAAAGATAATTAAAGAAAATAATTACAAAATAAGAAAGTGTCAGGACGGCCCTAATGTTAAAAGGAAGTGACATAAATGGTATAAATAAACATCATTATACATTCATTTGATACAAGTCGAATTTCAGAGGAAATAAGAAGAAAAAAAGGCCGGATTTCAAGGGAGGATGAAGTCTTTTGGTGATGTGTTCTAAGGTATGTTATTTTCAGGTCATCTTACCATTTTTTCTATAACGTTTTTTATAGAATGATTCAGATGGTGAAATATATATGGTATTGAGAAGACATATCAAGGTACCTCTGGTAAAAATTTCATCTCTTGATTCACTATAATTATGGAGATACACTCTGTGGAAGATAGGGTTTGTGACCAATCCTGAAGCTAGTCAATAAACAAGTGTTCCGGGTAAAATAGTCATAACTTCTTCATAGAGAATCAAAATGAAGTGGGACAAATTTCATTGGAAAGAGTACGGACTTTGGTTTCTTTTGTGTGAGTTTCAAAATCGGATGTGAATTATTGGGCGTGGGGCATTCTGTGCAAGTTCACTCTCCTGAATAGACCAGAATTGAATAAAGTCTACCATTCTTTCTATAACCTCTTTTTGGGGAGGATTCAAGGAGTGAAAATTGGAGGAGTTTCAAAGAATACATTGAGTAATATTAT
>ML779375.1:1442217-1460681 GCA_009831015.1 Picea engelmannii
AGAAGAGAGAGAAGACAGAAGCCACACAAAAGGATTCCAAGGAAGAAAAAGTCCCAAAGACCAAAAATAAGGATGAAGTATTATTGAGTGCCACATGTTTAGGGGGAGCAGCCCCAAAGAAGAAGGTTACCTTTTGCCATTGAACTCAGGGGGAGAAGCCATACCCTTTGACATTGATGTCAAAGGGGGAGAGAAATTGGGATCACAATGATAGGGGGAGAATGAGTGTTTCCATCAATGACAAAGGGGGAGATTGTTGGAAGATTGGTTGTTGTCATTGATGTCAACCCTAGTCATGGGTTTTGGACCGCAAGATTGAGGAAGGTATTTGGACATGAAGGAAAATGCACATGCAGATACAACACCCATGGATGGATAGTATACATCATGTTGTTTCTGGTGGTATGTGGCACGTCACGTGGATCCTCATGGTTGAGGAGAAATAAATTTTTGAAGATGACAAAGTGAATTGAAGAAGGAAGTACATGTAGGCCATGAAGATAATTAAAGAAAATAATTACAAAATAAGAAAGTGTCAGGTCGGCCCTAATGTTAAAGGGAAGTGACATAAATGGTATAAATAAACATCATTATACATTCATTTGATACAAGTCTAATTTCAGAGGAAATAAGAAGAAAAGAAGGCCAGATTTCAAGGAAGGATGAAGTCTTTTGGTGATGTGTTCTAAGGTATGTTATTTTCAGGTCATCTTACCATTTTAGCTATAAAGTTTTTTCTAGAATGATTCAGATGGTGAAATCGCTATGGTATTGAGAATACATATCAAGGTACCTCTGGGAAAAATTCCATCTCTTAATTCGCTATAATTATAGAGATACACTCTGTGGAAGATAGGGTTTGTGACCAGTCATGAATGATTCAGATGGTAAAATTGCTATGGTATTGAGAATACATATCAAGGTACCTCTGGGAAAAATTCCACCTCTTAATTCACTATAATTATAGAGATACACTCTGTGGAAGATAGGGTTTGTGACCAGTCGTGAAGCTAGTCAATAAACAGGTGTTCTTGGTAAAATAGTCATAACTTCTTCATCGAGAATCCAAATGAAGTGGGAAAAATTTCATTGGAAAGAGTATGGACTTTAGTTTCTTGTGTGCGAGTTTTAGAATCGGATGTTAATTATTGAGTGCGGGGAATTCTGTGCAAGTTCACTCTCCTGAATAGACCAGAATTGAATAAAGTCTACCATTCTTTCTATAACCTCTTTTTGGGAAGGATTCAAGGAGTGAAAATTGGAGGAGTTTTAGAGAATACATTGAGTAATATTATCTACACAATCAAATTACTCCAAGAATTGAAGAATTGCAGAAATTGAAGAAGTCTCGGGAAGCATTATCAGGTTCTATGTGATGATTGGTTGATGGTGATGATTTAATGTAAAGTTTTATTATCTCATATATTCTTGGGTGGAAGGAAGGGGCAAGGATGGAGAGTTCAAATATCTCTTGATATTGGAGGATTGTATCTTACTCTTGGAGGTTTATCCCTCCCTTTACATTTGGAAGCTGTAGCTACCTTTGGAAGTCATTACTTCCCTTGAACAATAACTATTGATTATTTATCATATATTGTGCATGGTGTATTGTGGTGTATTGGTGTAACTCTTATACTATTGTTCATTGCTCATTGGATATAGTTGATTGGTTTAAGTATAAGTTGAAAAATGTTTTAAATTGTACTTGATACTGATTCACCCCCCTCTCAGTATCAACAGTTTGCTACAACCATTTCCCATTCTAGAATGGAAGTGGGAAGTTTTCATGGTTGATTTTATTACTAAGATTCCAAAAACCGTGAATAAACATGATTCCATCATGGTGGTGGTGGATAAATTTACTAAGGAAACACATTTTATTCTAGTAAATACTACACGCAAGGCAACAAATATTGCAAATATCTACATGAAAGAAGTTGCTAGGATACATGGGGTACCTAAAGAAATAGTTTAAGACATAGATCCAAATTTTACTTCTGATTTTTGAAAGGGTTTGTTCAAGGGCTTTAGGACAAATTTAAATCTTAGTACAACATATCATCCAGAGTCAAATGGGAAAACAGAAAGGAGTAACAGGATAATTGAGTACATGCTTAGAATGTATGTGATGGATCAACCATCAAAGTGGGAATATTGTATTCATTTAGTTGAATTTTCCTACAATAATGGCTATCATGACTCATTGAAAATGAGTCCATTTGAGGCATTGTATGGCAGAAAATGTAACACACCAGTGAGTTGGGATAATCCAATAGACATAGCATTTGTTGGCCCAAAATTGTTAGAAGAAATGGAAGAGAAGATGGAAAAGATAAAGTAGAATTTAAAGGTTTCCCGGGATAGGAAGAAAAGTTATGCAGACATGAACAAAGTTTTCAGATATTTTAAAGTGGGAGAACATGTGTTTTTGAAAGTGAAGGCAAAGAGAAGTTCGCTAATATTAGGAAGTTGCCCGAAGTTGTCAACGAGATATTGTGGGCCTTTTGAAATATTAGAAAGGATAGGGCCAGTTGCATACATGTTAACTTTTCCTACATCCATGAGAGTGCATAATGTATTCCATGTATCATTGTTAAAGAAATATGTGTGTGATCCTAACCACATAATTGATTGGAATGTGATCCAGGTGGAGCACGAAGGGGATTTCCGGGTGGAACCAGTACGCATCCTGGAGCAAAAAGTTAGAGTTCTCAGGAAAAAATAAATAGGGATGGTAAAGGTTCAATGGACCTACTACATTCCTGAAGATGCTACATGGGAGCATGAAGAAAACATACAGGTAGTGTACCCACAAAGTTTTGATAGTTTTGAAGAAAACATAATGCAAGAATCCATTTTGAGCAGTTAAAATTTTGGAACCACATCTCAGAGTCCTAGCCAACTATGTTGGAGACCTTGATAAAAAGAATGGCTCAATCCTTGGGTTAGCCTTGATAAACAGATGGTACATCCCTGATAAACGAATGGTGCATTCCTTGGGTCGGCGAGTTGAGAGGAACATGAGATTATGGTCGGAGTTGTTAAATTGCAGTTTTTATTTATTTATTTCTAAGTATTGTGATGTAAATTTACATATATGTATATCGACATAGAGTGCACCGAGGATGACGCACAATTGTAGGGGAGGGGGAATGTAACATCCCCACTATAATCCCTAGTTTAATTAATGCTTGTGTAGATATAATGTGTGGCTACGGCCAAAGTGATGTAATATGTGAAATGTATTTCTTTGTTTTATTAATAAAATGTGATGCCAATTGCTAAGGGGACATCGAAAAGAGATGGGGGATGAATTAATCCACAAGAGAGGGGAGTGTCTAGGATAATGGCCAAGAGGAGTCCAAGGGGTAAATACCCATGTATATTAATTCCACCCATTTTCCTAAATTTTCCATTTGTATATGAACCTTCGCATTTATGATTGAGTGTTCCCAAAGCCAATCATTGAATACATGTAAGAGGGTGGGTGCGAGTGGTCACACCCAAAGTTATTGGGTACATGGGGGTTGATTATAATCATCTTGGGGAAGAGTGTGAGTCAAGAAAGGAAAGCCAAAGAGAGGAAATTCATATGGGTTGGGGAAGCAAGTTTTCAGGGAGTCAAGTTTGTGCATGGGAAGTAAAGAGAGAGAAAGAAACAAAGTTTGAAGATGATGAAACCATGGAGGGTGAATTCTAGAGAAAGATGGAGCATAATTGGACTGAATAGAAGCTGGAAAAATGAAGAGCCAGGTTGTCAGGCCTGAAGAGTGAACTCATGTGTGAATTGCACTGAAACAACAAGTGTTTGTTGTTGGTTTGCAGATGGTTTTCTTAGCAACAATTTCCCTTGAGTTCCCAGCTAAGAGATTCCTAGCTACATGTTCCAGAGAGACCCTGATAAACAAATGGCACATTCCTTGGGTTAATCATGATAAATGGATGGCACATCCTTTAGATTATCCCTAATAAATGAATGGTGCATTTCTTGCATTGGACAGGTTAAGAGGAAGAGAGTTATGGTGGAAAATCATGGTAGTTGTAGGAGAATGTTAGTTGGGTTGAGAGTTTTATGAGCTGTGAGTGGACTGTGAGAGACCACACTCTTTTGTGGATTTCTAGCCTCAGCTCTTGGGTGATTGGTTGTTGAGATTTGGAACAGTCAGTCTATGGTTGGGTGGAATGTTCGTCCCAAGCAACTGGTTGCACAAATGTTGTGAAAATATAAGTGTTTTATCTTGTTGTTATGTTAAATTATGTGTTTAATTGTTGTGCATGCACTCTGTGTATTTGGAAGTGATTTATATGTTGTTGTAATGAGTTGTTTAGTTGCATTTCATGATGATTATTGGCATGCTATAGATGCATCTATTTTATGGTTGTAGACAATAGCTAATTTTTTTTTAATTCATAGTTGTAAGCTATAGGAAATCAACTAATGGTAAATTAATTAATTTAGTTAGCAAAAATTTTATTCTTATGTATATTCTACACTGTAATGTCCCTTGGTTGGGTTGGGGGACGTTACATCTACCAAAAACCTAATGTGTGTTGTTATCACATGAGGTTTTCAAGGGTAGTATGTGATTGTTGTTAATACCTATGTTTGTACCCTCGTCTCATCTCTCTCTCTCTCTCTCTCTCTCTCTCTCTCTCTCTCTCTCTCTTCCCCACCACCAAGTCCTAGGATCTTACCCTCTGACTGATAAAGTCATTTTCCCCCTTTGTTGATGACATGTTTTCCCTTGGTGTCTTGCCCGACCAAGTCCCAACCCAAAGCTTTTATGTTTTTCTCGAAGAAGGACGAGCACTCATCATCATTTTGTCTCGAATTACTGGTCATTTTGTTGCCTGAGCCCACAAAAAGTCATTCAAGTCCTTTTTTACACAGGAAGAAGCCATGGGCACAAGGCGCAACACTCAAAGCGGTCTATTGCAGGCTCAAAGCAAGCAAGCAGGCAGGTTCAATTTCCAACGACGAAGATCCCAAGAGCATTTCAAATCAATGACTCTCAGTCTTTAGAAATGTCAAAGTTAAAGACCAGGTGGAAGCCCCGAAGTTGCAGATCAAGTGCCACACATCCTTCCAAATCGGACGGTCATGATTTACTTTGGGAGTTCGGGCTTCGGGAGTTTCGGCTTCCTGACTCCCGATTTCCTCCGAAGTGCTTTTTCCCAAATTCACAGATCAAGCGCCACACGTCCTTCCAGATTGGACAACCATGATTTACTTTGGGATTTCAGGCTTTGAGAGTTTCATCTTCCCCACTCCCAATTTCCTCTGAAGTTCTTTTGCTCAAACTGGCATATCAAGCACCACACGTCCTTCCAGATCAGGCGGTCATGATTCGTTTCCAATCTTCAACATTCATTTCAGGCTGCCATTTCACTTCGGGTCTGTATTACAAGATCTACATGCATTTCCCCCCCGAGATCCAAGAGTCGAAGACACTTGGCACACATCAGTTTCAACGCGTGGCGCTCATCTATTAGAGACACGTGGCCTCCATTTAGCATTGACACATGGCACTCAATTCAAACATTTTTGGACATGTCTTCAGCCTATTTTTGAGTGACACATGTCACCCCTCCATCTGTGACATGTCAGCATAGTGACGTTAGGCTGCCCCGATAGCTGAGGGAGATCATCCTCCGGGAAGTGTTCTAGTTTAAGCACCAATATTAGCACCATCTCCAAGCATAATTTTAATGAATCCTAGAGTGGGTGGGCGGATAAACTTTAGCGGTGGATCTAAAAGTAGCAGGGTTTCTTAGATCGTGTATTTGCATCAGATCAAAGACCACACTTCATTGCAGGGAAAAAACTTGCTTGAGTGTTAAAATTATTGAGTGGTCCCGCAATCAAAACCGTGGTATACGTGGTGGAAGGTGGTGAATTGCGGGCTCAAAATTGGTCTGAATCCAAACCGCCCTTGACAGACTCACAATTGCGTGCTTATATAGAATCAAATCCGAGAGCAATGTGTGGAAGCCCCCTAGGCATTAAGCCTCATCCCGATCTTGATGAGGGACCAATTAATGAAAAATGAGTGGTGGTTGAAACCTCGATGCATTCCATAAAAAGAAGGCGTGGAGGGTTTGGCCATGGAGACAAAACTGTCAGACCGAGATGCCATGATGGACATTCTTTCCTACAGACCCATGTTGAGCTAAGTTTGTGGCTGAAAAGAGGATACGCGCATAGTCTGACAGAAGAAGGCACAGATGTAAGGCTTTGAATGGAATGGCCAGATCACACTCTTGGGAGTTGTGGGCTGATCTGAGTATAAATCGACCAGTTCAATATTTTGTTAAGGTCGTCAATTGGTTGAGTAGAGCTCTGTACTATGTAATTTTGATGCCAGAGTTGTTCTCTGGTTATGCATATGATTTGAGACTTTCACATTAATAGAAGTTAGTTCCTTTCATCTTCTTGTGTAAACTATGTTGAAACACGCAGGCATGGAGGAGCTAGTCGAGGGTTGTGGTTGTATTGTAATATAGGTTTGATTATAATGCAACAATGACCTGTTCCAATACTTTTCTTTGTTATCTGATTTCCCCTTATGCTAAAATGGTCGGGCATGGGGGATCCAGTCGAGTTGTTGTAGTTGCATGGTAATGGAGGTTTTGTTATTATGCAATTGTGATATATTTTAGCATCTGAAACTTATGTTCAAGAGTTCTCTTGTGCCTGAGTTTTTCTTCACCAAGCTGCTTGAAAGTCGGATGCTCATGGAAGACTTGTCCACCTTTCTCACTAAGTCTTCCTTCCTCTCACCTTTAATCTTAAACCATTGACTGAAGTTAATGAGGACCTCACTTCTCTATGCATTTCTTGTCCACTTTATGTGTTAAAACATTCTTATACTGATTTTTTTCCATTTGATCTCCATTCATAAAACCCACATCCACCAAACATTATAATGGGTACTGGGCTTATCTTCTTGCAATCTGAGGGTGAATCTCAGTGCTAAAATTCTTGGCGCCGTGGCTGGGGAACAAATTGAAGACATTTCCCTGGGATTGAATGACAAAGAAATTCTGACTCTGAAGGTGCATAAAAAATCAATAACTTGAAGATTGCAACTTTCACCTGACGACTCCATTATTTCAGTTGAGGCTCCCAAAAGAAGACACACAACGTCTAATCCACAACTGCCTTTGGCTACACCTGAAGCTGACCCAGAAAATATTATCAAGAAAGGAAAGACCTCTCAAGAAGGGCTTTCAACTGCTATACCAGGTGATTCTGGTAATTTACAAACTTCTTCTTTTAAAAACTCCAGTAGCTGCATTTAATTCTCCTATTATACCATCTGTAGGAGTTTCCAGAAGTTTATATTTTGGAAGTTTTCCTATTGATTTCTCCCCTCCTAATCTTCATTTGGAAGGAGAAATTTTTGAAACTCCTATTTCCCCTGATATTGTAAAGTGGTTTATACCCATGAGCTTAGAATATTTTCCCACTTTGGGTTTTCCTACTCCTCCTCCTATCAAATTTGTTGCATCTAAAGATGGGGAAACTTATTTTCCTTTGAACCCTATACCATTCTCCTCCAACACTCAATCGTTCCGTCTTTCTCCTATAAACACAGTTGCAGTCCTACCTTCCCAAAATCCATCTCCCCCTTGTTCTCCTATAGTTCACATCCAAATGGCAGGTGATAATCCTCCTAGAAACAAAATGGATGTCATAGTGGATGCTAGGTATGCCCCTTTTGTTTTACCTTAGCCTGTGAATGCCATCCCAGTTGGAGATTACCTCAAATACATGCCCAAGTTTACAGGGGAAGAAGACATAACTGTAGAAGAACACCTTTCAACTTTTTACAATTATGCAGATAATCTTATTATTTGAGATGAAGATGTCTGGATGAGAGTTTTTGTATAGAGCCTTGATGGTGAGGCTAGGAAATGGTTCAGGGGATTAAATCCTAGATCTATTGATGGGATTGAGGCTCTGGATGATTCATTCTTAAGACATTGGGGGGATAAAAAATATTTCCTTTATTATATTACAGAACTTGGGGAACTTAAGAGAGAAGAGGGGGAATCTATTTCAGACTTCTCAAAGAGATTTAATAAGATGTACACTAATATTCCCACTGAAATTAAGCCTACAGAAACCTCTGCCAAGATTACTTATGCTAGTGCTTTTGACCCTAATTTTTTCCTTCTGTTGAGAGAAATAAGAGCTACCTCCTTGGCTCATATGCAAGATGCAACCCTTGAAGTAGAGTCCAATATATTGGCAGTTGGCAAACTTAGGAGTAAGGTTGATAGAGACAAAAGAAAGGGTAGGTCTCAAGCTTCAACCTTTGGTTCCTCTGCTGCCCACCCTCAAGTGGATGATTTGACAAAACTGGTAAAATCACTTTCTGCAAAAATGGAGAAATTAAAATTTGAAGGAAGGCAGAGCTATAGGAACCCCCATAATGTTGATAATAGGGGTAACTTCAAAAGACCAAATAATGTCCTCAGATCATCCAGAGAAATCAAATAAATAGAGATAGGGATGATAAAAAAATCCAAGCCCCTCTACAAAATAACATGGTTATTGATGAAGAAGGAGAGGAAGAAGAAGTTGAACCTGAAATCCATTGTCTTGGTGACACCTCTTCATCTCCACATCTAACCCAATCTGCATATGAAGAGGCTCTCATGGGTAGCCAACTAAATGAGCTGAGCAAAGGGAACAGGACCAGTGGCAATTCAAATAGATACAACCTAAAGACGAAGAAGAAAGAGGGAGAGCCTGAAATTTCTGATCAACCTACTAGAACAATGAATCCTGCTAAGGATGTGGAAACTAGCAGCAAAGAAAAAGAGGCACAAAACCCCCAGGAAATGGTTAAGAGACCTATCCCAGAAGTGAAGGAGATTTTGAAGCTTCCCTCCTCTTTTAGCTTTGAGAATGAGATTCAAAAGATTAAAATCCCTGTACCTTTTTTAGAGCTAGTTAAGAATGAAGATTTCAAGAGGTACCTTTCCAAAATGTTGCAACCTGAACCTTCATCTCATTCCACAAACTCATTCAACCTCCAAGATGAAAAACCATTTGTCATACTAGGGCCTTTGGTAGAGGATAGGGATGATTCCTCCCCTCCTTTCTATACATCATTGAACATTCATGATAAAGTGTTGCACAACTGCTTGATGGATTTAGGGGCATCTCACAATCTTATGCCTAATATTGTCATGGATGATATTGGGTTGGAGGTTACAAAAACCTACCATGACCTGTACTCATTTGATTCCATGAAGGTGAAGTGCCTCTGGATTATTAAAGACCTGGTTGTTTCCTTGTTCCAATTGCCAATGAAAAGTATGGTCATGGATATTGTGGTGGTTGATGTTCCCCCTAAGTTTAGGATGCTCTTGTCTAGATCTTGGGTCAAAATACTGGGGGGAACTTTGCATATGGATCTTTCATATGACATTATTCCTGTCTTTGGGGGGGGACATAGAAGGCGTTATAGGGAAGAAAAACTTGCTTACATCATCAGTGATGAAGCAAATCTGACCAATCACCCCATTTTTGCAGTTGATATTGATTTAGGAACCAACATGCTACCGATTCTCCTCAAACACCTATTGACATAAGAAATCATCCCATCACCTCTTGTGAAGACCCTCCTCCCATTACCTCTATTTTTTTTTTTTTTTTTATGGAGCCTCTTCTCAGGAAAGTGATGGTGTTGGGGTAGTGTTCATTTCCTCTACCCAAGAGACCATATCTCTGTCTTATAAGATTGAATTTGAAACAACCAACAATGTGGCATAATATGAGGCTCTTATCTTGGGTTTGAGAGCTGCCAAAGACATGAAAATTGAATAACTAGCAGTGTTTGGAGATGTCGAGTTAATTGTTCATCAAGTCAAAAATCTGTATCAGGCTAAGAACCCCAGGTTAAGGGCCTACAAAAATGAAGTCTGTGATATAATTGATAGTTTCTTATTGTCTTTTAATATCTCATTTGTTCCAAGAAAGGAGAACACTATGGTAGATTCCTTGGTTGTCTCAGTAAGTAATTTCAAGGTCCCTTGCCCCCCAAACTCAACTATGATGTGGAAGTAAAGTAAAGACCCTCTATTCCTAACAATGTCAAACATTGGAAGGTCTTTGAGGATGATATTGAGATAAAATAGTTTCTTGAGACTCTAGATGAATTTTTTTATTTGCATATTGATCAGGATCAGGATTTTGAAGAAATCCCTCATGTTGATGTTTTTCTTAATAATTTTTTTGATCATAATATTGTTCAGTTGCCTAGTAACCATATTCCAAAGGGACTAGTCCCTTTTGAGAGATTGTTTGATAGAAATGATGTTGTTGTAAAGGTTAAAGGTTCGACTAAAAATGCTGATGTGATTGAATGCAATTTAGGAACAGAGGAGGATCCCAAATATGTCAAATTGTCTAGCAGTTTGTCAAAGGAGAAAAGGGTTGAGTATGTCAAGCTCTTGAAGGAGTTTGTTGATGTGTTTGCTTGGAAATATGAATATTTAAGGACATATGAAACCAACATCATTGATCATAAGAGGCAAAACCTTTCAGGAAGAAACTTAGACAGATAAATCCCATGTTGTTGCCTATTATGGAAAAAGAAGTGAAAAAGTTGTTGGATGCCCAGATCATCATCCCTTTGAGATATTTAGAATGGGTGGCTAACTTGGTGCATGTGAGGAATAAAAATGGGGAAATCAGGTTATGTGTTGATTTCAAGAATTTGAACAGGAGCTCCAAAAAAGATAACTACCCCTTGCCAAAGATGGAGCACATTTTGTAGAGAGTTATTGGTTCATATAGGATGTCTATGATTGATGGCTTCTATGGCTACAATCATATCTCTGTCCTGCCGGAAGATAGAGAGAAGACAACCTTCACTACTCCTTGGGGCATAATCATGTATGCTAAGATGCCCTTTGGATTGATCAATGCAGGAGCAACCTTCTAGCGAGCCATGGACATTGCCTTTATTGGGGAGAAAGACAAATTTTTAGTCATCTATCTAGATGACATTACAATATTCTCAAGGTCTGATCAAGAGCATTATCATCATCTAAAAAAAGTCTTCCTTAAGTGCAGAAGGTTTGGTCTCTCCCTCAATCCTAAGAAATATTTGTTTACTATGAAGGAGGGAAAATTATTGGGGCATATTGTGTCAGCAGAAGGGGTAAGAATTTATCCAAGCAGAGTAGAGGCCATCCAATCCTTATCTTTTCCTAGATCCAAGAAAGAGGTTTAGTCTTTCTTGGGTAAAATCAATTTTCTAAGAAGATTCATTTCTAATTTTGCTGAGTTGGTTAAGCACATTACAACCATGCTTAGAAAAGGAAGCGAGGTGAAATGGACTGCTGAGTCTAGAAGTTTTTTTGGACAAATCAAAAGGGCATTGACTGAAGCACCTATGCTCATCATCCCTGACTATTCTAAGGACTTTATGATATTTTCTTTTGCCTCATCTAATACATTGGCTAATGTTTTGCTACAGAAAAATAAATGGGGGTTAGATCAGCCTATTTTCTTTTTCAGCAGAGCATTGAGGGATGCATAAATGAAGTATGATATCATGGAGAAGCAGGCATATAATTTGGTCAAAGACCTAAAGGATTTCAGAGTATACGTTCTGCATTCAAGGATTGTTGCATATGTCCCTTCAGCCTTAGTAAAAGAGATATTGATCTATCCTGACATAGATGGGAAGAGAAGCAAATGGATTGCCAAAATTTTGGAGTTCGACCTGGAAATAAAGCTCACTAAATTGGTAAAAGGACAAGGTTTAGCCAGGTTGTTGGTTGAATCAAACTACAAGTTTTTAGGTATTAATTTCATGAACAAAAAATCAACAAATTGAGATTGCTAATGAAGACTCTCATGTCAGCCTGAACTTAGAAGTATGCACTTGGTATAAAGACATCATATATTCTCTGCAGAAGTTGAGGCCTCCTGATGGTTTGAAAAAAAACAAGGTGAGAACTTTGAAACTCAAAGAAATCAAATATTGTCTCATTGATCAGATTTTGTACTAGAAGGATCTTCTTGGAATTCTATTAAGATGTCTAGACCCACAAGAGGCCCAAAGAACTATAATTGATTTTCATGAAAACTTATGTGGGGGAGATCATTTTTAGAGGACCACAGCTTATAAAATCCTCAGAAATGGGTATTTTTGGCCCAGCCTTTTAACTGATGTTTGTGCAAAGATTAGAGCTTGTGTCAAGTGTCAAAAGTTTGTTGGAAGACTGCAACTCAAATCTTTGCCTTTGAAACCTGTAATGGTTTCTGGACCTTTTCAACAGTGGGGTCTTGACTTCATTGGAGAGATCCACCCAGCCTCAAATGGTCAACATAGGTGTATTTTTATTACCACTGATTATTTACCAAATGGATAGAAGCCATCCCTACAAGTAGTGCCTCCCACAAGGTAATCATAAGCTTCCTTATATCATGTCCAGATTTGGTTGTCCAAGCAAGATTGTTATAGACAATGTTCCCTTTCAGAGCTGAACCATTAATTAATTTATGTGAGCAGTATGGGATTACATTAATCCATTCTACTCCCTACTACCCTCAGGGAAATGGTTTAGCAGAGTCCTCTAACAAGAGCCTCATAAAGATCATCAAAAAATTGTTAGAAGACAACAAGAAAGCTTGGGATTCAAAGCTGAAATTTGCTTTATGGGATGATAGAGTTACAACAAAAAGGTCACTTGGCATTTCCCCTTTTAAGCTTATGTATGTGGTTGAGTCTATTTTTCCCACCCAACTTTCCTTTCCTGTGGAAAAATTCATTCAGGACTACCAACGAGAACCCGATGATATGGTCAGGAGGAAACTACAGATGGTAGAAGTACAATAGACCAGGGAGCAACTGCTTGATAAAGCGAAAAATCATCAGAAGAAAATAAAATGAGCCTTTGAAAAGAGGGTAAGCAAGGAAAACATGGTAAATTCAAAGCCTTATGGATTGGTCCCTTCAAGATTTCTGAGGTATTTTCAAACAACACTTATAAATTGCAGAACTTGGAGGATTTTGAAGTTTTTGGTGGCCTTGTCAATGGGCACTTTCTGAAAAAGTATATTGTTAAGTCGTGATCGATGTTCCACCATTGTAATTACCACTTCCTTTTTATTTCTATTTTGAATAAGAGACTCCATAACCCAAATCTAAGGCACTGAAATTGCGCGTTCTTAGCAGCTCACGGGGAGCACACCATCCCATGTGGAGCCAATGTTATCACATGAGGTTGTCAAGGGTTGTATGTGATTGTTGTTAATACCTATGTATGTACCTTCATCTCATCTCTCTCTCTCTCTCTTCCCCACCACCAAGTCCTAGGATCTTTCACTCTGACCAATAAAGTCATCTTCCCCCTTTGTTGACGACCTGGTTTCCCTTGGTGTCTTGCCCGACCAAGTCCCGGGCCGAAGCTTTTCTATTTTTCTCGAAGAAGGACGAGCACTCATCATAATTTTGACTCGCATTACTGGTCATTTTATTTCTTGAGCCCATGGAAAGTCATCCAAGGCCATGTTTACACAGGAAGCAGCCATGGGCACAAGGCACAACACTCAAAGCGGTCTATTGCAGGCTCAAAGCAAGCAAGCAGGCAGGTTCAATTTTCAACGATGGAGATCCGAGGAGAATTTTAGATCAGCGAATCTCGGTCTTTCAGAATGTCAAATTTGCGCGAGGTTTAAAGACCAGGTGGAAGCCTCGAAGTTGCAAATCAAGTGCCATGCGTCCTTCCAAAACGGAAGGTCATGATTTACTTCGGGAGTTCGAGCTTCGGGAGTTTTGGCTTCCCCACTCCCGATTTTCTCCGAAGTGATTTTCCCGAAGTCACAAATCAAGCACCACACGTCCTTCCAGATCGGACGGTCATGATTTACTTTGGGAGTTCAGGTTTCGGGAGTTTCGGATTCCCCACTCCCGATTTCCTCCAAAGTGTTTCTTCTCGAAGTGGCAACTCAAGCGCCATGCGTCCTTCCAGATCAAATGGTCATGATTCGTTTCCAAGCTTCAACATTCATTTTAGGCCGCCATGTCACTCCAAGTCTGTATTACAAGATCTGCATGCATCTCCCCACCAAGAACCAAGTGCCAAAGACACTTGGCACCCATCAATTCCAACGTGTGGTGCTCATCTATTAGAGACACATGGTGTCCATCTAGCGCTGACACATGACACTCAATTCAAACATTTTTGGACATGTCTTCATCCTATTTTTGAGTGACACATGTCACCCCTCTGTCCGCTACATGCCATCATAGTGACGTTAGGCCACCCCAAAAGCTGAGGGAGATCATCCTCCAGGAAGTGTTCTAGTTCAAGCGCCAATATTAGAGCCATCTCCACACACGGTTTTAATGAATCCTAGAGTGGGTGGGAAGATAAAATTTAGCGGTGGCGCTAAAAGTAGCAGGGTTTTCCAGATCACGGATTTGCATCAGATTGATGGCCACACTTCATTGTGGGGATGCAACTTGCTCGAGCATTAAAATTATTGAGCGGCTGCACAATAAAAAACATGGTATAGTAAAAGAGCTACGTGGCGGAAGGTGGTGAATTGCGGGCTCAAAAGCGGTGTGAATCCAAACCGCCTTTGATGGCCCCACAATCACATGCTTATATAGCATCAAATCCGAGAGCATCGTGTGGAAGCCCCCTAGGCATTAAGCCTCATCCCGATCTCGATGAGGGATCAATTAATGAAAAAGGAGTGGTGGTTGAAACCTCAACTCATTCCATAAATAGAAGGCATGGAGGGTCTGTCCGTGGAGACAGAACTGTCAACCTGAGGTACCACGATGAACTTTCTTTCGTGCAGGCCCATGCTGAGATGAGTGTGCAGCTGACAGGAGGATACACACACAGTCTGACAGAAGAAGGCGCATATGTAAGGCTTTGAATGGAATGGCCAGATCACACTCATGGGAGTTGTGGGCTGATCTGAGTATAAATCGATCATTTCAATATTTTGTTAAGGTCATCAACCAGTTGAGAAGAGCTCCCTACTGTGTAATTTTAATGCCAGAGTTGTTCTCTAGTTATGTATATGATTTGAGACTTTTGCATTAATATAAGTCAGTTCCTTTCATCTTCTTGTGTAAACTGTGTTGAAACACTCGGGCATGGAGGATCCAGTCAAGGGTTGTGGTTGTATTGTAATGTAGGTTTGATTATAATGAAGCAATGACCTGTTTCAGTACTTTTCTTTGTTATCTGATTTCCCCTTATGCTAAAATTCCCAGGCATGGAGGATTTAGTCGAGTTGTTGTAGTTGCATGGTAATGGAGGTTTGATTATTATGCAGTTGTGATATATTTCAGCATCTGAAACTTATGTTCAAGAGTGCTCTTTTGCCTGAGTTTTTCTTCACCAAGTTGCTTGAAAGCCGGATGCTCATGGCAGACTTGTCCACCTTTCTCACTAAGTCTTCCTTCTTCTCACCTTTAATCTTAAACCACTGATTGAAGTTAATGAGGACCTCACTTCTCTATGCATTTCTTGTCCATTTTCTGTGTTAAAACATTATTGTACTGATTTTTTTCCATTTGACCTCCATTCATAAAACAAACATCCACCAAACATTATGATGGGTACCAGGCTTATCCCCTTGCAATATGAGGGTGACTCAATGCTAACATGTATATGGTAGCATGGTTAATGCAATCATGCATTTAGTATATAATACTTTTTTGCTTGAAATATCAATAATGCAATCTATGAAACTTAGTGACTTGAAGACATCTACTAAGAACCTAGTGTGTATGTTGCAACATGGTTAGTGCAAACATGCATTTAGTATATGATCTACTTTTTTGCTTGAAATATCAATAGTGCAATCTTTGAAATTGTGTTGAAGAAATGTTTTTGTTTGTGGATCATTACCTCCTTTACTAAATCTTCTATATAAGGAAGAATTATTTTTTGGATTTTGTATGAACATAAAATGCGAAGCATATTTATTGCAATATTTTAGAACTAAATATAAAAGATCTCTTAAAACCTGTATAACTATTATTGGTGGTGTCCCCACTTAGCTTACCGGCACAATTTGTCTATTCATTGTTATGCACTATTGATTTATGTCTTTGAAAATGGAAAGCTTAATTTTTGGAATTATTGTGTTAATGTGAGGGTGGGGGTGAGGGTGAGGGTGGAGGGATAAATTAGTGAAAAAATAATAAGTTTCAAGGGTGGGGGTGTGTTGACGAGCATTTATGACACACCGTCAATTGGAAGGGAATAGTCTGGTCCGAGGTTGTCTAAATAACCCAAGTTGTTTGGAATAATTACCCCTGACGGGTTTAACGACTTCGTTAGTCGATAAAAGGATATAATCTAAACTACAAAAATAAAATAACTAACTATGCATTAACAAAGAACTACTATATACATTCACTATTCTCACTTTTATATACAACATATACAAATAAATAGGTGCAAGATTTACAAGAAACCTTGTAAACTAAGGTTGTAGAAGAGAACCAAATCTTAGGAAAAAATAAATAGATCTAGAACATACTACTAATCTAATTTTAACCTTGAAACTAAAAAAAAAGAGGAAAATAAATTAATGTAAACAATGATGTTTTAACTTAAATAAACAAAGTATTTAAGCTTAAATGTTAATTTACATTCATAAAATATAAATCAAAACAAATAGAAAATCATTAACTTATGATTGACCAATATTTAAAGAGAACTTTTGGTTGTTCCTTCCTATATAACGTTGCTCCAACAACTTGTCTATTAAGAGAAATCTATAGAAGGATGTTTTGTAATTCTAAGATTGTGACAGTGTCAAGATGAAAATCACTTTGACTGACAATTTAAATCTTATTTAAAATGCAGAAAGAACAACTTTCAAATCATGTTTCTTAGTGAATATATAATAGACTAATCAACAATAAGAAAAATCTCAATTAAACAATTATATCTTTACAAATCCGAATT
Organism: Picea engelmannii; assembly: GCA_009831015.1. NCBI lineage: Eukaryota > Viridiplantae > Streptophyta > Pinopsida > Pinales > Pinaceae > Picea > Picea engelmannii. Next base: position 1,459,189 of record ML779375.1, read on the forward strand.
ACATGAATAAACTCAATATAATATAAGATTTGTATCAAAATAATGCAATCACCAAGACCAAGATAATTGGGATAATAGATTGTTAAAGATTGACAAAATTAATACATAAATGATAGCAATTAACCATGTATTGATAAAACAAACTAAAGCTAATTTAAATCAATGCATAATCAATTACTCAAAGAATATGAACCATAATCAAAATATATTATAATGAAAACAAAACCATTTTACTCACTGGACAAAAGCCATTAAGCAATATGGAATTTCATATTATTCTTCGAAAATACTGGTCCATTCTCCCAAATATTCCAACCATCTGTTACTTCTTTTGAAAAGAAAAAGTTTACAAAATAAATAATATACAAAATGAAGGATAAAAATCCTCCTCTGAATTTCTTGGATCTCCTTTGGCTTTGAACTTTCTCATATATTTATGCAATCAATGAATAGTCTGGGCGTCACTAACAATTTTCGCCACTTGAAATTTTCCTCGTAAAGAAACGAAAATATCTCTCAAATCGTGCATTTGTTTGGGAAAAATCTAGCATGTAAGCTAAATGGGTCCATTTTGCAGATGGGTTTTCATCTGTTTCTTGAGATTCTTCATGGTTTGTCTACAATCAGTCCCGCAAAATCGTCTATTTGTTCTTGAACGCATTTCCAAATCTTATCTGTTGTTGCTCATAAATTATTTGCAGCAATCCAATGTTATTTTTGGATCAATTATCTTGAACTTATTTAAATAATAAAATCAACCCATGATAAGATCAGTACCAAATATCTGATAATACCTGTGAAACAAAAATAAACCAATTTAATAACCTAAATATAAAAATTGTGAATAAAACAAAATCTACAACAATAAAATTAAAATGAATTTAAACTAAAAACTAATTGTAAGTTGTAAACAAATATTGGTTATATTTTCCTTTCAAATATGATCTTAAAATTCTAGAAGCTTCAAGTTGATGGAGAGGAGAAAAATATTAATTTTGGGTTTCCACAAAACCAAGCAAATGATAGATAATTCTTTTTTTATTTTTATTTTTATTTTGAAATGAGATGCAAAATGACAAAAGAATTTAATTAATTAAACCTACCAAATGATTTTGTGAAAATGAGAAACCAACCAAGATATTATTTGATGAAGTATTGAACCCATGATTCAAAATAATCAAACTTGCTAATGAGCAAAAGATGAAAACATAGTTATAATTTAAACGAAAGCAAATAGTTGATAAAAAAATAATGTTTTCGTTTAAATTAACATTTCTATGCTTGTCTCTCTTTCATTCAAATTTGATCAAATGTGAACAAATGTCATAGAAATGATGCGTCACAATAAGCTTTCTTCCTGTAAAATTCTTTGTTATTAATCCATGTCTTCAACCAAACCATTCTCATAGAAGATAAATTCAATAAGGAAGAGGTAATAACAAACTCCCAAATTATGAAGCTCGTCCATCAACATCAAAACTTTGTAGAAAGCA
>ML779375.1:1466833-1485749 GCA_009831015.1 Picea engelmannii
TAATAAGACCTTTCAATAAAATAGAATAAGGCAGATGTAAGAAGACCTAATAGAAGCTTCCACTTCTAGAAGGATCTTCCTCTAGATGCTTCTCTTAATAGACATATTTAGTATAAATAAGAGTCGAGGGTATGAAAACCCTATCTTGGAGATTATTGTAACAGAGCGTTGCTCGACTGGAGGTTGCCCCCTCGAAGAGGCCTGTGAACATTGCTTTCTGAATCAAAGTGCTTTTCTATTGCTATTTCGCAACTTATTTCTGTGTATTGTGAAGATTATGATGGATATTTTATTGTTATTCTGCCATTTCTAGCATTTTATTTCTATTCTGCATATTTTATATATCTGGTATCTTGCAAAATCAAACAAAAGAAAAAAATATAAACTCAAACCAACCTCGAAACAAAGCAAACCAGTATCAATCCAATCAAGTCAAAGGGAAACAAAAGAAGAATCCAAGTAAAATTTAGAGGGACCCTAGATTTTGATTAAAGAAAAAGAAGGGGGTTGTTGCAGGCAGCTAGCCAGCAGGGTGCGAGTGAGGGTGAGGGTAGGGGAGGTGGGACAATGTGAATTTAAAGGGTGGGGGTGGCATGGGACAACGTGCATTTAAAATGCACATTGCCCCCCCACCAAAAACGTGCATTTCAAATGCACATTGTTCCGACCCCCATCCCCATACAAGATGGTTATTTCAATTTCATCAAGTTCACTTTGTAGAATCCTAGTGGATACTTAGAAGTCTTGTTCATTAAGTTGGTCACTATGCTTGTAACTAGCTATGATAAAAAATTTAGACAAAAAAATTGAGTTGGATTATCATAAATTATATAGATTATACACATCAATGTTTGCCCTTGTTTATGAAATTATGGTAGCATCATTTATTTACATGGGACATCATCGTGGTTTCTTCGGTAATAAGAAAATGTACAAGTGTCTCAATACAATGGACAAATGGACTAGTTCTATGAATTGTTGTCTTAATTGTTCATGGACTTGTTTTCTATACTTGATGTAAGGCCCCTTATTTTCCAATTACCAATTACCTACCAAAAACATAGTCTAGTTTTGATATCAAATGTAACATGCACACAGACACAATGTGGTATTATGAGATATGATTCAATATGCCATTTTACTTGTGTTATTTCATTCATTATATAGTATTGTTTTATAAGTATTTTATAAGCTCATTTTCTAAGGCATTTCCAAGGTATCATCCCTCTTCAATACAAAAAATCTATGAGTTATGTTGGCTCTATTAAATTTATTGCAGTTTCATATTTTGTCATATGGATTTTGAATTATAGTGGTATTTCATTTTTTTTCTTGTTCTTATTTGTTGTTTACTACAAACAAGAGATATTGTAGTTTCATATCTTTTTCATATGGATTTTGAATTATAATGGTATTTTTTTTTTCTTGTTCTTATTTGTTGTTTACTACAAACAAGAGAGAAAGGACCATTTCTTGTTTTTCCATGATTAAAAAAAATCCATAAACTCTTATTAATTTATTTATTTTTAATTGTAAATAAATTAAAAAATACAAATATTTATTAATTTTACAAATATAAAATTACTTAAAAAAATTAATTTTAATAAATAAAAATAATATTATTCAAAATTTAAATTAAACATAAATCACTATTATTTTTTTCTTATTATTATATTTTCTTACCTTTCAATTTTATTCATGTTATTATTACTTTTTAATTTATTTATAATTATTACATTTCAATTTTATTCATAATCTTATTACTTTATCACGAATTAAATTACCATTAGCATGACCATGACCCACTTCTCATTTAAATTGGCATTTAACATTCTTTGAGTGATTGCTCATTAAGTATGTGAGGAGAATACGGATGCCTATAATAATAACTTTGAGTGCGTTATTTTCTTATTATTTTTATTTCATTTCCAATTTGTTATCGTACTCGTTCATTTCTTGGTCACGAAGATGAATAAATGAATATGGAGACCTTCGAATGTAATCCGTCTTATTTTTGTTTGAATAAAAGAAATGGCATACACTTTCACTTTAAATTTAGAATTAGCATAAACTTTCACCGTGTGATCAATGTTCACCGTGTGATCAATGCCGGATGCCCCTCCTGCACGGAAATTAGAATGAGCATAAACTTTAATTGTCTGAACAATCCCGGATGCTCCTCCTGCACGGTAATTAAAATTCGCATTAAATTTAACTGCGTGAACAATACCGGATGCCCTTCCTGCACGGAAATTAGAATTCCCATAAACTTTAACCGCGTGAACGCGTGAACACTGCACAGAAATTAGTATTATTCATTGCTTTTGTCGCTAATATGACCCACTTTTTATTCTCCGCGTATTTCTTTTGAAATTCACAGACCCCTTTCCTTTACTCTTTATTTTTCCATAAAGGAAAAGGCATACACTTTCACTTTCAAATTAGAATTCGCATAAAATTTCACCGTCTGCCCCTCCTGCACGCCAATAATTCGCATAAACTTTCACCGAGGCCCATCCTCCTGCACGGCTATATACATGCGTAATGCCCAATCAGTTGGCTATTACTTTTCATCCTCCTGCACGGCTATATACATGCGTAATGCCCAATCAGTTGGCTATTACTTTTCCTACGCCCAATCCACCTCCCTGCTTTTCTTCTGTCCGTGGATTTCTTCTGTCCGTGCGTAATGCTCTTTCACTCATTGCTCATTACTTTTCCTACGCCCAATCCACCTCTCTCCCTCTCAATCAACGCTGCTTTTCTTCGCCCTCCACCAGTCCCTGGATTTCTCTGTTCTGCTCTGCTGTGAGGCCACAAGAACGTTAAGATTTCTCTCTGTTCTGCTCTGCTGTGAGGCCACAAGAACGTTAAGAAAGCCATGGATATCTTCACTCCAGTCAGCCAACTGATGCAACTGTTGAAGGATGTTATTGACGAGGAGGAAACCTGTGAAATTTTGCAAACTGATTGGATGCCCATGGAGGATCTTCTGCTCGATATTATCCCCATCTTCCAATGTCAAGGGAAAGAGGCCCAGGAGGCCCTCAAGATTTGGTTGCAACTGCTGCATAATTCCCTTACAAAGGCGAATACCATACTCCATCGCTACGGTCGATCCCAACGACAACTGTGTCTCGACTGTCTCAGGTGCAAGCCGGGGAGACTCTTCAAAGAAATCAAAGAATGGAAGGTACTTTTTTATTACCTCCGTCAAGGCCTTCAAAGAGACCTTTCAGTGTTTATGAATGGTCGCGAGGCTGTCATCGCTCCAGTCATCGCTCGAGTCATCGCTCTGATGAAGGATGTTATTCAGGAGGAGGAAAACAGTCAGATCCTGCAAACTGAATTAAGGCCTATGGACAATCTTCTGCTCGATATAAGCGCCGTCTTCCAATATCAACATGAAGCGGCCCCAGAGGCCCTCAAGATTCGGTTACAACTGTTGCATGTTGGAAAGAATTAATTTCTACGTACCAACCACTAAATCTCTAGAGAGTTCCATTGACAGCCCATCGACGGTGACAGCACAGTTCCAGATATTTCTGCTGCTGCCAGAACTCTCCAGATTGTCTAGAGTCTTCCAAACATGCTATAAATACAGGGCAAATGTAACCGTGTAAATCAGATCAAGCAATACAATCTATTTTGTGGGTTATTTGTCTGTGTGTTCTGCGTCTGCTCCCTCCATTGCATAATTCCCTTACAGAGGCGAATACCATACTCCATAGCTACGGTCCATCACAACGACCCTCCGAACAAATCAAAGAATGGAAGGTACTTTTTAATTACCTCTTTCGTGGCTTTCAAAAAGACTTTTCAATGTTTGTCAACAGAGATCCGATTGTCAACAGAGATCCGATTCCACCTATGAGCGCGGAAGAGTCACTACAACCGCTCTCTAACCGCATCTTGTTCAGAAGAATAGCTTTCAAAGACAACCGTGTTCCTATGGAAATAGAGGAGTATGTTACGAATATGGCGGACGAGTGTCAAGGTATTCCTTTGGCCATAAGTTTAGTCGCCGCAGCAATGAGGGGCAAAACCAGAGTAGATGAATGGGAGACTTCTTTATATTCGATGAAAAATGCAGATCGTTCTTTTCCAGATACTCTGCATCCACAACTCTATCGACTAATAAGATGGAGTTATGATGCTTTGCCCAATTCAGACGTCAAGAATTGCTTCCTGTATTGTGCTCTGTATCCGAAAGATCAGAAATTCCTGTGCAGGAACTAGTGCGAATGTGGATTGCAGAGAGGCTCGTCAGGAGCAAACAGGAGAACCATTTAATGGACATGGCGATTGGGCACAGCTACGTAAACCTTCTTGTGGATCGTTGCTTCTTCCAAAATGCTTCTGAGGAGCTCGATTGTAATTGGGAGCTTCACCAATGGCAATGTATAAGAGTTCACCATGTTATTCGTGAGATGGCAATATATATTGGCCAGAAGGAGGAGAATTGTTTATTCAAGGAAGAGGAGGAGGAGGAGGAGGACTGTTTACTGAAGGAAGGCCAATGGCTGCAAAACTTTCCAACGATTCAGGATTGCAAAAGGATGTCACTGGCCAATAATCTCCCCACCGAGTTACCATGTCCAAAACTGGTGAGTCTCATCTTATCTACTCATCATTCAATTGAACAGCTTCCAATACTCAGTCTCACGTCTCTCAAGGTTCTGCTCTCCAATTACAATTACTCAAATTCAATCCCATCGTCAGTGGGAGAACTAAAACAGCTTGAGTTTCTCAGTTTACAAGGACTCCAGACTATCCAGGATTTGCCTGAACAGATATGCCATCTTCCTTCCCTTCAGTTTTTGGATCTTTCTAATTGTGAAAAGCTACAATCATTGCCGTCTAAGATTGGAGAGCTCAAAAATCTGAAGTATCTTGGTTTACGCGGCTGTTTCCGTTTAAAGGTGACGCAAAAGGAGTTCCATTAAGTGTGGAAGCAGAATCAGATGCAAGCATTTGGAGGTTGAAGGGTTTGAGAAATCTGAAGATGCTGAGAATATGGCTAAACTCGGTATCAAAAATTAATGTGGGCATAATGGGAACATGGTTGGACATGAGGCACTTGTTATTGCAGTTTGAAGATGTAATGTACGATCTTCCTGACGACATGAAGAACATGAGGAAGCTTCAGAGTTTCGAAATGTGGTTCTACTACGGGTCAAGTCTGCCGGATTACACTTGCAAGTTCCAACATCTTCAAAACATTTCATTGGTTGGGTGTGTCTATCTACGGGAGCTCTCTCCGTTGGAACGGTTGCCAAACCTAAAGTGTCTAAACTTGGCAAGTTGCGATGATTTGAAAGAACTGGGAATAGGGAATTCTGGCGGGTTTTTAATGTTAGAGAAATTGGTTCTTTTCCACTTATGGGGTTTAGAAAGCATTGCGGGAGCATCAAATAATGGTGTGTGGAATGAAAGAACGCTACCCAGATTGCGTATCTTGAAGATAGGGAGCTGTCGAAGATTGCAAAGACTTCCAATGGGAATGGACAAGTTACTCAGTTTGAGTACATTATTTGTTGCACCTTGGGATTGGGATCGAATAATTTGGGAAGATGATGGCATGAAAATACACCTTGAAAAAATATTTAGAGAAAAAATATTTAGAGAATGGTAAGTGCAATTTTTATCACGTAACTTAATTTGATAATTTTATGAAAGTCAAATAAATGTATATACATTTTTGCTTATAAATTTATACGGTAATCGTTGTTACGCAGGGACCACAGGAGTTCTGAAAGTGTATTCTGGATGTGATGTGAGTTCTTGGAGTGTATTCGATGTATGGTAATCATTGTTAAGCAGGGAGCAGAGAAATTCTTGAATTGTATTAATGGACAAGTTTTAGTCCATTTATAGCTTAAGGCTTAGTTTTTGTGTTTTTTTAACAAACTTTTTGTATTTTGTATAGTATTAATGGTTGTAATTATTGTAATTTATTAATTTTTTGTATTTTGTATAGTATTAATGATTGTAATTTATAAATGTGGTAAGAGAGTTATAAATATACTTGGTAAGAGAATTACAAGTATATTGATTTTAATTGATTAGTATATTTTTTATTAATTATTTTATTATTAATACTAAGTTAATTGTTCAATGAAAGATGTTTGGTTTAAAATAAAGATGATTAATTTCATATTTTTTAATTGAAATTTATTTTTTATTATTAAAATGATATTTTATGAAGGAAAGAAAAATTACATGTTTTTAAGTTAAATATATTAGTAATTTAAGTGCAATTTACCTTTAAAGTTATTTTAAGATTTTTTTCAATGTTAAAGCTCTAAATCATACTTAGCTTATTTAAATTGCTATTCAAAACTTTTTAAACATCCTTAATGTAAATATGGTTGTTTAGAAGGAAAGTTTAAAAGATTGTGTAAACTTTTCAATTTCCATGATTTGATTGAGTTTTGTAGTTATATTCTTCTTACATGGTACATGTAAAGACAATGTAGTTTTGCATGATTCGCATTCTGACTTCACCTAGATCACATAATACACATGTATATGATTTATGGTCTATGGACTTCCATTTTCATATTAAATATTATAAATGATTTGAAAATATTTTGAACTAAACAATTAAATTCAATTTTAATAGAGAAATATTATCTTTGAAATTTTGGTGTTAATTGGTGTAGTGATCTAATTATTATATGAGAGGAAGAGGCTGTGTACTATCTTGAACCAATTGATATATATTTTTTGAATGGATGTTTCATTTACATATGTTTGGTTTAAAGTCTACTCAACATTTTACTTTAGATTTGTAATTTTCTTCTTCAAATTTACAATCACTAGTACATTTAACAAGTATTCTGACCAAAGAGATTTAATAGTTAGTGAAAAATATTTTTTAAACTAACATATAACTGAGTTTTGAGTTTAAAGTGGCTATATTAATAATTACCAATGTATATGACTAATAAATTAGTTATAATTATATTTTGGTAATTGTAGGTCCCTCGACTAGAAGGGCGTGGACACCCTCTCCCAAGTCCTCAAGAAGATGGAATTTGGGGTCATTCCAAAACTCAAGAGTCACAGTAGTTGGGCAAGTAGGCACTTGAACACGCCAAGGGGATTTTCCAAGCATGAGGCGAAACATGGGGTGAAAGAAACCAAGAGAAGGGGTGTGTCAGGTCAGAATACCAGTCGGCTCAACAAGGCGCACACAAGGCAAGGGCACACCAAAGAGGGTGGGGTGAGTTGAGACGAGGAGCACGCCCAAAGTTGAGGCACGACAGTCACAAGAGACACAAAGGTTGAATGGGTGCATGGGTTTGTTTGGGCGTGTCAGTCCGCGAAGGGGCTCGTCGGTTTGTTGGGGTGCTACTCCACGAAGGGGTGCAACACACCCCAAAGGACGCGACGGTTCGCGAAGGTGACATTTGGATTCCATATAAGAACACGAGTGCGCACAACCAAGGAAGGGATGAATGAAGAGGCATAGAGGAGAACAAGTCAAGCAACCAAGGAAAAGTTTTGAGGCAAGGAAAAAATGAGGAAAAGTTGCGAAGATGTGGAAGACAAGTAGCCAAGAGTGGGACGCACAAGGGGAGTTTGGGGAAGTCTTATCATAGATCTAGGTGATGCATGCCATGAGAAAAAACCAAATTCTTTGTTAGCATGGTGAATTTTTTTTATAGAGAAGAGACAATGAATCTGTGGTCGACGCACATTTGCGGCACACCATAGAGGTTGTGAAAGTTGTTTTGACAAACAAGCCTTGGTGGGGAAAATCTATGTATCAATGTCTTGGTGAGGTGAGGTGAGTCGTGTGACTCTTCCCAAGTTTTAAATTGAGCCAATGGTGCTCATATTGCAATTGTTTCACAATAATAAGACTTAGTCGAGTGTTAGGCATGTCTCATGCCACCTGCACTATATATGTGTGTCTCTTGTTTGTTTTGCAAGTGTTTTCTGGGTTTCACATGTTCATATATGTATGCTTAAATGACTAAGTGTTAATATTGGTAACAATTTGTCTAATTATACAAGTGATTTTCATAGAGTAGGAGTGTGACTCACCCATAACCTAGAATGAAGTATGGGTATGGTATATGTGAAGAGGTGTAGTCCGAGAAAAGTATCCTTGGTGTTTCCAAGTAGCCAAGTGAGAACCATTACAGTTTCACATGCCCTCAAGAGGTGTACGATTGCAAGAAAGGTTGGGTTCATGATAGTTGGTATCAGAGCTTGTTCACAGAAAGGTTGGTGAATAGTTGGTGAACTCTTCACCACTATCTCAACGATAGTTGGTATCAAAGCATGTTCATTGCAGACTTTGAAGAAGGTTATGTGAATAATTGGTGAGCTCCTCACTACTACTACAATGGTGATAGTGGTTTTGAGGCACATTGCGAAGCCAGTTTGGGCGTAGACTTGGTGATTGGTTTGGTAAGGTGGACCGACCTATCGTAAAAATAGTATGGGTGCATACTTGCTTGTTTTGAGGAGCAAGTTGACACAATAGCAGGCGAGTGTTACGAGGAAAATCTCTCTATGGCATGGGGTAAACCACAACAGACGAAATGTTGGTTGTGGAGCTTGATTATCTTCCTGATTCAGAGGTCTTTTACTTTCAACCATGTTTATACCCCATGAAGTATTTACACCCCAGAAATATGTAAACTCTTCCATGCGGGGGAGTGCAGAGGGGGGGTACACCCTCTGCGGGGTCTGGGGGGTCTGGGGGAAACTGGCCCCCCGAAGGAAAAATTGCCTTGTAAATGCATATTGTAATTTCATTGTAAATCTGGACCGTTCATTATAAGGTCGCAGATCTAACGATAGAGATTATGTTAGGGTTTTTTTCCCTAGAAGGCAACCCTCTTTTATGAGGGAAATGTATTGCGGCTATGGTTGATGGCGAATATTGTATTATGAAACAGGAGACTATGAGAGAAAGAAGAGGAAGTTACAACGGGTTTGCGATAGGTTGTATCCCTTCATATGATGGATAATAATAAAGGAAGGACCTAGCAATTTCTCTGGTGGACGTAGCCCACACTGGGTGAACCACATAAATATGTGTCTCTATTGTATTGTGTATCTTCTTTGTTTTGTTTCTACATTTGTTTTATTTTATTGCTCCACGGTCTTGTTTTTCTAACAACTGGCATTAGAGCGAAAGGTAACTCGCAAGAAAAGAGGGTTCTTGGTTCGAGTGGGAGCAATGTCGGAAGATGGAAAGTTTAGGGTCGAGAAATTTAACGGCCAAAACTACTAGTTATGGAAGATGCAGATGGAAGACTATTTATATCAGAAGGATCTATTCCTACCATTGGGTGGAATAGAAAAGAAGCCGGCGGCTACGAAGGATGAAGAATGGGAGATTCTTGACAGAAAGGCTCTAGGAACGATACGGCTGAGCTTGGCAGCGTCGGTGGCTTTCAATATTTTCAAAGAAAAGACAACGAAGGGTTTGATGGACGCATTGGCTAAATTGTATGAAAAACCCTCGACGTCTAATGAGGTATTTCTAATGAAGAGATTATTTAATATGAAGATGTCGGAAGGTGGGTCTGTTGCAGATCATTTATATGATTTTAATATGGTTACTAATCAACTAAGTTCTGTAAAAGTGGACTTTGATGATGAGGTCAGGGTTCTCCTAATCTTGTGCTCATTGCCAGAAAGATGGAATGGCTTGGTCATGGCTGTAAGTAACTCTGTCTCTGGTTCAAATACTTTAAAATTTGATGATGTTGTTGGTGTTATCCTTAGTGAGGAAATGCGATGGAAAAGCACAGGTGAGACATAAGGAAATGCGTTGAACATAGAGAACAAGGGAAGACAAAAGGATAGAGGAAAGGGTTTCAGGAACTGTGGGAATTCTAGGAAGTGAAGATCCAAATCTAGACTTGGAAAGATAGAGTGCTAGAATTGTGGGAAGAAAGGACGTCTTGATGCAGGAGCATCTCTCCACGTCAGCCAGCCAGCCAGCCAGCCACACCAGCGAATTCAAATCGCGCGCTGAAGAGAGGCGCAACCTCATTTAAAATCTGAATTCAATGTAATTAAATGTTGTAGGCTGGTGAGCCATAGAAGCCATGCCTTTGTGCAGGCGTTAGGTAGATCGGCTTTAATGCTAGATCGACTGAGATATAGATCCAGATGCTGGACTAGACAACCATTTATTGTAATTGAATAGAGTAGGTAGACCTGGAGGGAAGCGCTCGATGAGCCCCTCAGGTAAAAGATATTTTCAGATCTCATTTTGAGTTAGTGAAGAGATAAGAGTTGGAGTGAAGTTAGATGAGTAGAGGTTGAGTTGAGGAGAGCCAGAGAGAGCTCGAGAACACCCTTGTACAAACAGGCATTTGCCATTTTAATATAACATAAGCAGTTTTTCCTGCATTGATTATGTGTTATGTGGATGTCTGTGTGTGTTCTCTATGTATGCTGTGAATGTATGTGTGTTGGTGCATTTGTAGGGAGTTTGTGTGATTCAGGTGAAGGTCTTTGAGGTTTCATGCCAGGAGGGCGTGACAGAGTACTGCGGTCTCTGAATACCGGTGCACTGAGGATGCAATTCTGAATACTGTGGGTTCAGACAAAGACGTGTTGAGGCACAGGAACTGAAGTCAAAAACTCAGGAGGAATACCTCAAGGTTTTTGAATACCTTGGAGGCAAAGCTGTGTATGAGAGACACAGTTGCAGACAAAATTCTGCTGTGAATTCTGTAGAGCTCTGCCAAGTGGGCATTGAGCATGTGCACAGTGGTGCATTAAGGAAGGAACTCTGCTATGAGTTCAAAGGAAGCAGAATCACTGAGGATTCTGTAAAACTCTGCCAAGTGGGAATTGAGCCAGTGCAAGGAGTGCACTGAAGAAGGACTCTGCTGTGAGTTCAGGAGGAAGAACCAGAATCACTGAGGATTCTGAGAGCTCTGCCAGGTGGGCATTGAGCGGGTGCATAGGTGCACAAGAGGACATAACTGCTGGAAGTTCTGAGAAAAGACACTCTGCCAGGTGGGAATTTGAGTCATTGTGCAGATAGGCATAGGGAAGAGAAGAGAACTCTTTGAGTTCTGTATTCTGAAGGAAGAATCCACAGAGGGATTCTCACAAGGTTTTCGAACACCCTGAAAGGCTTAGCAAGAGGTTGCTGGAGCAAAAGGAAAAGCTCAGGAGGGCGAGTGCTTTCACGCACAGAGTCGGACTGCAAGGAGTGCAGTGGATGAAGAACTCTTTGGAGAGTTCAAGGTTCCCAAAGCTCAGGGGTGACAGCGTTTTCATACGCACGGCAAAGCTCAGAGTCGGAGAGCCGCAAGAGAAGAGAAGAAAGGAGAACAAAGGTTGAGGCCTTTGGAAGGCTTGGAAATTTTCCAAGCATCGGAAGAACGCGTAGAAGCTCAGGAGGGAGCTCAACAGCCGTCAGATCGACTGGAGAGAAGAAGATCTGGACCGTCGATTTTCACATCCAGGAAAGAGAAACAAAGGAAGCGCACGGGAAGAAACGATCTGCACCGTCAGATCTGGGGAAAAATCCCGTCAGTCGTCAAATTGGGCGAGAAGCGCACAGAGGAGAGGAGATTGTGGACTGTTGGATGTTCACACAAAATCCCATCAGCCGTTGGATCGGGAGAAGATGATCAGAGTTTATCCTCTGGAGGAGCACAGGGAAGGAGAACGGATCTGAGCCGTTAGATCTGGTTCAGGATCACTGCCAGCCGTCGGATCTGCAAAAGTTGTGAGGGAGTTAAGTCCTCATGAATAGGAGAAGAAATCCCGACAAGAGGTGGAGCCATCGGGATATCGGCACTCGAGAAATCGGGATTCTCGAGGTGAAGAAAATCGAGACACTAAAAGTCTCGAAATGCCGGGAAGATCTAGTATGTCCGTTAACGGAGACACGTGGCGGACATTGAGCGCCCATTGGTACTTTAGCGCATCGGGAAATCGGGATTCCTGTGGACAAGAGATCGGGGAAATCCAGGTTGAAAAACCTGACATACTCTGAGCCGTCCGTTTAGGGGGATAGGTGTCAGAAATCCACATTGAGTCGGGATATCCGGCATCAGGAAATCGGAGTTCCTGAGGTTGAAAAAATTGAGACATCACAAGTCTCGAAATCCCGGAGAGATCGGGACCGTCCATCAGAGAAGGGATGCGTGGTAGCAATCGGTGCCATCGGGAAAAGTCCCGACAAGGAAGTTGTTGATCGGTGTTTGGGCCATCGGTATTTTGGAATCGCGAACCGTGAAACCTCGATGAGTGGGAGCCAACCGTCAACATCTCAGAAAAGGTAGAAAGCTCCATTGAGTGGGAGCCAGCTGTCAGCAGATTAGAGAAGGGGGAGAGATTCGTTGTGTGGGGGCCAGCTATCAGTCAGTCGGGATTCGAGGAGTTGGGAATCCCGCGGGTATATGCATTTAGGCATTGGAAACCCTGAAACCCCGACGAGGGGTAATGTTGTGGTCCCGGGTAATGGTCACGTGGACCAGGGGCTGAGCCAGGAGGACTAGCTGAAGTAAAAGCATGCCAGGAATCGGAGGATCGTAGATCCAAAGGGCATATGCATTGTGGCAATAGAAATCCCAAAACCTCGACGAAAGGATAGACGACAAGGCTGCGGTCTTGTGAGGTGGTCGTATGGACCAGAGGGCATAGCCAGGAGGGGCTAAGACCAGATGAGAGCTCATCGGTGATCAGGGAATCGAGAGTACAGGATCTCTCGACATCAAGAAGAATGAAACCCCGAAGCCCGATATTACATTTCTTGTGGGGAATTTGTTCACGGTCCGGTGCAGAGGCCGAGACAGAGAAAGAGAAGACCTGTGGGTCAGATTTTCATGGTGATTCCTGAGGGAATCCAAGGAGTTGCTTTGGCTCAGCAGAAGGGGATTTTTTTGATCGATCCTAAGAGCGGGAGGTGCATGTAGAGACCCTGCGGGGTATGCGTCTGCTTCCATCTCGCCTGCGTCAAGTGGTATCAGAGCCATGTCTCTATTTGTATACTTCAGACAGAGAGAGAAGCAAGGGATAAGAAATCACTCTGATACACACATCAAGTGGTATCAGAGCTTGTTCTTGTCTGTATATTTCGGGCAGGAAGAGGCAGAGGAGGAAAGCACTCTGATACACACGTCAAGTGGTATCAGAGCAGGAAATTCATCTGTAGATTTCAGGTGAAAGAAGACAGAGCACTGGGGGAATCTGTAAGGATTGTTTGTAGGTAGGCAACAATCGAGAAGGCAGTCAGAGAGACTGTAGGAGGATGAAGCTGGTAGAACTCTTAGTGCGGAGTGACAGCAGCAGATTTGCTAGGAGGGCAAACAGAGGCAACAAGATGGCTACTGAAGGCCATAGGTATGCTGGGAGGAGAGAGCTATGGAGCCAAGAAGATATAGATGAAGAGCTCGCTAATATAAAGAGAGAAATAGCGAGGCTCGAATTGAAGCTGCGGCAGGATAAGAAGATGGTTCAGGTATGCAAACCAGAGACCGGGGAAGGTCTCAACTATTTTGAAATTGAAATGAGATCGGCCGAGGATCTCAAGAACTGCCATGAGGGCAGGGATGAAATTCCAGATTGCTAGGTGGGCAAAGAGATGAGATCGCTACGAGATCTCAAAGACTGTCAGGAGGAAAGCTAGGGAATTTCACATTGCCAGTTGGGCAATGAGATGAGGTCACTGTGGGATCTCACAGACTTCCAGGAGGGCAGCGAAAGGTTTCCAATTTTCTAGGTGGGCAAGGAAACAAAGATGGATTTAGTTGATTCCATAGACTGCCAGGAGGGCAGCGGAAGCATCTCGGATTGCCAGGTGGGCAGAGATGAGAATTTGAGACCATCTGAAGGTCTCATGGACTCGGAGGAGAGTTCAATTCAACAGGGGTTGCTGATGAAGATGGGATCGGTTGATATCATAGTCTGCCAGGAGCACAGCGGAAGCATCCCATATTGCCAGGTTGGCAAGGATGAGCAAATGAGTCAAAATCAGTGAGAGGAGCTGACAGAGCAGGTGAGACTGTCCGAGGGTCTCATAAATTCAGAGATGGATTTAGATCAGTGGATGCAACTGACAGAGGAGAAAGATATGAGAAATCTTTTGATGATTGGGGGATTTGGAATATTCCTACCATTTTCCCAGGAGGAGGCAAAATTCTGTGTTGCAGATGATGCAGCAACAACAGAAGAACAGTCACATCTGACGATGACTGTCAGGGAAGAAGAAGAATTGGAGCAGGTGTTTGAGACTGCCCAAGCACAAGCAGAAGCAGATGAAGAGGATGATGAGCATTCTGAGGAATGGCTCAATATTTTCAGCCAGGAAGCTGATAAGACTGCAACAGGGGAGGTTGCAGAAGCAGAGGAAGAAGGGGCAGACAACATTTTCTTTGCTAATCTGTGGGAACAGATAGAAGCCCTGGAAGAGAGGGTAAAAGTGCAGGGCATGCACATCCAACAGGTGAAGTTAGAAACTGATGAAGGAGGCATGGGAGATCATGGTGATCTTCTCATGTGCCAAAATTTTTTGCAGCTAATGAGACTGCATGAACAGAGCTAGCCACTGGAGCAGCTGGACGAAGTGATCAAAGATATCATGGAGCTGATGATCCGATCAGTAGACACTGCCAACAAGGAGAAGATGGGCAGAAAAGAAGCAACAGCAGTGGCACAGCAGAAGCAGCAGTAGTAGCAGAATGGAGCAGATGGGAAGCTCCAGATATTTGTTTGGGATCCAAGAGGATTTCCAACCACTTAGAGGGGAAGCGCATGAGTAGGAGCTCATGATTTTGCAGCTGAGGAGTTTGATGCAAGAGTATCTCTCCACGTCAGCCAGCCATCCAGCTAGCCACGCCAGTGAATTCAAATCGCGCGTTGAAGAGAGGCGCAACCTCATTTAAAATCCGAATTCAATGTAATTAAATGTTGTAGGCTGGTGAGCCATAGAAGCCGTGCCTTTGTGCAGGCGTTAGGTAGATCGGATTTAATGCTAGATCGACTGAGATCTATATCCAAATGCTGGACTAGATAGCCATTTATTGTAATTAAATAGAGTAGGTAGACTTGGAGGGAAGCACTCGATGAGCCCCTCAGGTAAAAGAGATTTTCAGATCTCATTTTGAGTTAGTGAAGAGAGAAGAGTTGAAGTGAAGAGTGAAGTTAGATGAGTAGAGGTTGAGTTGAGGAGAGCCAGAGAGAGCTCAAGAACACCCTTGTACAAACAAGGATTTACCATTTTAATATAACAGAAGTCGTTTTTCCTACATTGATTCTGTGTTATGTGGATGTTTGTGTGTGTTTTCTATGTATGCTATGAATGTATGTGTGTTGGTGCATTTGTAGGGAGTTTGTGTGATTTAGGTGAAGGTCTTTGAGGTTTCATGTCAGGAGGGCGTGAAAGAGTACTGCGGTCTCTGAATACCGATGCACTGAGGATGCACTTATGAATACTGCGAGTTCAGACAAAGACGTGTTGAGGCACATGAACTGAAGTCAACAACTCAAGAGGAAGACCTCAAGGTTGTTGAATACCTTGGAGGAAAGGCTGTGTATGAGAGACACAGTTGCAGACAAAATTCTGCTGTGAATTCTGTAGAGCTCTGCCAAATGGGCATTGAGCATGTGCACAGTGGTGCATTGAGGAATGAACTCTGCTGTGAGTTCAAAGGAATCAGAATCACTGAGGATTCTGTAAAACTCTTCCAAGTGGGCATTGAGCCAGTGCAAGAAGTGCATAGAAGAAGGACTCTGCTGTGAGTTCAGGAGGAAGAACCAGAATCACTGAGGATTCTGAGAGCTCTGCCAAGTGGGCATTGAGCGGGTGCATAGGTGCACAGGAGGACATAACTGCTGGAAGTTCTGAGAAAAGACACTATGCTAGGTGGGCATTTGAGTCATTGTGCAGATAGGCACAGGGAAGAGAAGAGAACTCTTTGAGTTCTGTATTCTGAAGGAAGAATCCACAGAGGGATTCTCACAAGGTTGCCGAACACCCTGAAAGTCTTAGCAAGAGGTTGTTGGAGCAGAAGGAAAAGCTCAGGAGGGCGAGTGCTTTCATGCACAGAGTCGGATTGCAAGGAGTGCAGTGGATGAAGAACTCTTTGTAGATTTCAAGGTTCCTGAAGCTCAGGGGGGACAACGTTTTCATATGCACGGCAAAGCTCAGAGTCAGAGAGCCGCAAGAGAAGAGAAGAAAGGAGAACAAAGGTTGAGGCCTTTGGAAGACTTGGAAATTTTCCAAGCATCGGAAGAACGCACAGAAGCTCAGGAGGGAGCTCAGCAACCGTCAGATCGGCTGGAGAGAAGAAGATCTGGACCGTCGATTTTCACGTCCAGGAAAGAGCACCAGAGGAAGCGCACGGGAAGAAACGATCTGCACAGTCAGATCTGGGGAAAAATCCTGTCAGTCGTCATATTGGGTGAGAAGCGCACGGAGGAGAGAAGATTGTGGACCATTGGATGTTCACACAAAATCCCGTCAGCCGTTGGATCGGGAGAAGATGATCGGAGTTTAGCCTCTGGAGGAGCACAGGGAAGGAGAACGGATCTGAGCCGTTAGATATGGTTCAGGATTGCCACCAGCCGTCGGATCTGTGGAAGTTGCGAGGGAGTTAAGTCCTCGTGAACAGGAGGAGAAATCCCGACAAGAGGTGGAGCCATCGGGATATCGACACTCGAGAAATTGGGATTCTCAAGGTGAAGAAAATCGAGGCACTTCAAGTCTCGAAATGCCGGGAAGATCTGGTCCGTTCGTTAGCGGAGACACGTGGTGGAGATCGAGCGCCCATCAATACTTTTGCGCATCGGGAAATCGACATTGCCATGGACAAGAGATCGGGGAAATCCAGGTTGAAAAACCTGACATAATCTGAGCCGTCCGTTTAGGGGGACAGGTGTCAGAAATCCGCATTGAGTCAGGATATCCGACATCGGGAAATCGGAGTTCCTGACGTCGAAAAAATTGAGACATCACAAGTCTCGAAATCCAGGAGAGATCGGGACCATCCATCAGAGAAGGGATGCATGGTAGCAATCGGTGCCATTGGGAAAAGTCCCGACAAGGAAGTTGTTGATCAGTGTTTGGGCCATCGGGATATCGGGGATCCCGTAGACAAGTGGGTTTGGTATTTTGGAATCGCGAACCGTGAAACCCCGATGAGTGGGAGCCAGCCGTCAACATCTCAGAAAAGGTGGAAAGTTCCGTTGAGTGGGAGCCAGCTGTCAGCAGATTAGAGAAGGGGGAGAGCTCCATTGTGTGGGGGCCAGCTGTCAGTCAGTCGAGATTCGAGTAGTTGGGAATCCCGCGGGTATATGCATTTAGGCATTGGAAACCCCAAAACCCCAACGAGGGGTAAGGTTGTGGTCCTGAGTAATGGTCATGTGGACTAGGGGCTGAGCCAGGAGGACTAGCTAAAGTAAAAGCGCATTGGGAATCAGAGGATCGCAGATCCAAAGGGCATATGCATTGTGGAAATAGAAAGACCGAAACCCCGACGGAAGGATAGATGGAAAGATTGCAGTCTTGTGAGGTGGTCGTATGGACCAGAGGGCATAGCCAGGAGGGGCTAAGACTGGATGAGAGCTCATTGGTGATCAGGGAATCGAGAGTACAGAAGCTCTCGACATCAAGAAGAACGAAACCCCGAAGCCCGATATTACATTTCCTGTGGGGAATTTGTTCACGGTCCGGTGCAGAGGCTGAGATAGGGAAAGAGAAGACCTGTGGGTCAGATTTTCACAGTGATTCCCGAGGGAATCCAAGGAGCCACTTCAGCTCAGCAGAAGGGGATTTTTTTTATCGATCCTAAGAGCGGGAGGTGCGTGCAGAGACCCTGCGGGGTATGTGTCTGCATCCATCTCGCCTGTGTCACATCTGAAGAAAGACTGCAGAGCTCCAAAGAAACAAAGAGAAGAGTGTACATACTTCTGGGGTGTAAATACTTCATGGGGTATAAACACGGATGAAAGCAAGGACCTCTGAATCAGGAAGATAATCAGGCTCCACAACCAACAATCTCCCACTTGGAGACTAATCTCAACAACTCCACCGCTACTGTATATGCTAGAATCTGAACCTACTTAGACCTGGCAAATTTCTCATTTTCATCTTCATTCTTGAAGACCAATTGAAACTGAGCAGGAACTCAGTTTCTCCCTAGTTACTCCCTTTATTAACATGTCTGCAAGATTTTGGCTAGTGTTTATCTTTTATAGCTTCAATTGTCCATCTTCCAAGGCGGATCGTATGAAGCGGTACCTCAACTGTATATGCTTAGTATTCGAATGGAAGGTTGAGTTCTTTGCAAGGTGAAGGGCACTCTAACTAGCACAGTACAACCGGCTATTCTCCTGCTTCTTTCCCAATTCCTCCAGAAACCTTTGTAACCAAATCATCTCTTTACTAGCCTATGTAGCAACAACATACTCTGCCTCTGTTGTTGAAAGTGCAACAACCTTTTGCAGTTTATAAATCCAACTTACTGTTGTTCCACCTATAGTAAAAACATACCCTGTGGTGATCCTCCTGCTGTCTTTATCACCTTCCATATCTGAATCAACATATCCCTGTAGAAAAGTGTCTGAACCTCCAAAACTATGCATGTGTAGTAGTACCTCTCAAATACCTGAGAATCCACTTTACTGCCTCCCAATGTTCTTTACCTATATTGTTCATATACCTGCTCACAACTCCCACTGCATGTGCAATATCTGGTCTTGTGCAAACCATTGCATACATCAAGCTGCCAACTGCTGATGAATAAGGGACCCTGGAAATGTATTCTATCTCCTCTTGTGTCTTGGGACACATTTCCTTAGTTAATTTGAAATGGATGGCCAAAGGTGTACTAATTGGTTTTGCATTCTGCATTCTAAACCTCTCCAACACCTTCTCTGTGTACTCACCCTGAGACAATGTCAGTTTGCGATTTTTCCT
>ML779375.1:1512207-1523492 GCA_009831015.1 Picea engelmannii
CGTTAAAGGTAGAAGGTCAAGGCCCGGGGGGGTTTGATATGGGCCGACAACTGTAGATCTGAGCATGCTATGCTCAACCACCTAGATCTGCGTGCACTTTAGCCACAACATGCCAAGACATGAAATTAACCCTCTCGACTTAGGATAAAGCCAACAAAGTGGGTTTTTAACCCTTATTATTTCATTTTTTCACCAAGGGGTCGAAAACACACCCTTTGATTGGATTTTGAGGGTGCTTGAGTTGTTCAGACCTCGACGCTTTAATTCTTCCTGTGGAAATAATGGGTAGAATGCCACGTGATTCACACCATAATTCTCCTGAGGGTAAATCTCAATCATTCTTGATTCTTAAGAAATAGTCTACAGATCCTTGTGTTAATGTATAGGCTCCACAGGGGATGGCATGCTCCCTACAAGTTACCAAGAACAAGTAGTTCTAGTGCCTTAGTTGTTGGGTTATGGAGACGAGCTCAAAAAATTCTGTTGAGTACTACAAGCCACCAAGCACACTATCCTAAAAATGAAAGCAAACAGGCATGGGCTCCAAAGGAGATTATTTATGTACATCCCTATTTTAACTATTTTTTTACACAGTTCTAGGTGAAAGCGAATTTCCACCAGAGCTAGTCAAGCAACTTCCTAACTGGAAACTCACTGACTCTGTTAGTGATTGATAATATATGATGCAACCGTGACAACAAAACGATTACATCTTTCATCTCTCCTCTCAATGTTGAAGTCAAGATAAAGCTGGGAGTATTCAATAAATGGAGGAAATGCAACTCCATGTATTCCCTTATAGGTTTTTGGAATAACTGAGGAAACCCAGAAAATTGGTAATAGAAAGCCTTCTCTGCTTCACAAGTGCTCACATATGGTTGGATGTCTCTGGTAAGAATAGGTGAGTGAAGGGATGATGCAGGCTTCTGATCCACTTCTTCTTTGTCTACTCTGATAACATCTGCTAGCTGATGGCAAGAAATCTCCTCATGTATATCAATGGATGGATCCTCCTCTTTATCATGCTGCTTAGTGTCTTCATAGTGATCAAATGTAGGATAATATTGTTTCTCATCATCACTAGAATATTCATAAAAAATGGGTTGCCTTTCATATCTATGATCAACCTCTAAAACAGTAATTCCATCAAGAATATAATTGTTAAGAATATCCATTTCAGGGACAGCAGTAACTGCTACTTCTGGTTGTTCATACACATGATTTTTCTATTAAATCCTAGGTGAAAATATATCATGGGAAACATCTTGAAGGAAAAGAGAAGAATCCTCCTCCACAACCATATCTTCTTCTAAATCTGGAAGGCCTTCTTCATCATAAGTAGGGCTGGTCAAAACATCTGTCTCATGAACAAAAATATCCTCTACGATTCCTCTTTCACTCAGACCTTCACACGAGGAAGACTCTATCATTTGCTCGATGTGGGATGCAAACTTCTTACATCAGTCATCCAATATAAGACGATACATGTAAATCTCCTTGTAATATAAATTAAAAGCATCATGAAAATCCTTCAAAGAATGGATACTAGCAGCAGGGATATATTGGCACCATTCACGAGCATCTTCTTCCAAAGAAAATCTGAACATATTGATCAAGACATCCTCATGAACAAAATTGTGCTCAAGCATGCATATATGAAAATTAATCAAGTGTTCAACAGGATGATCATGCTTGATTCCTATGAATCTCGGAAGATAATCATCCCATTCATTTATAGAAGGGACAACATTTGGAAAACCAGGAACAAAGGAGAAATTAAAAGGAGCAAACCTCCGAGCCAAGATTTTTTCCATTTCAGACCAGTAGAGTCACCGATCGATTCTTTAAACATGGAGTCACCAGGTGAATGATATGAAACCTGAATGCGTCTGGTCTTTGTTCACCATCAAAGACCAGGTTTGATCATGGTCATTCTCCCAGGGAACTTTCCAAGTTGAGAAAGAAGCTGCTAAATCCTTCTCGAGAAAGATTATCTGGGTCAGCTTCAGGTGTGATAGAGGTAGCCACAACTGAAATAGTGGAGTGGAAACAATGGAGTCACCAGGTGCAAGCTGCAATATTCAATGGTTCTGATATATGATGCACCCTCAAAATCAGAAGCTCTTTGTCGTTCTATCCCAGGGAAATGTCTTCAATTCATTCCCTGGAAATGATGCCATAAATGTTAGCACTAGAAGTCACCTTTAGATTGCATTGAAGGTAAGCCCAGTACCCGTTAGTTTATATGTCACAGGTAATTGAGTTTTGAGTGGTAAAATGGAGAAAACTCAATAATAATAGTGTTATAACTCAGAAATATGGACTAGCATGCACCAGCCATTGAGGTCTTGAATCAACTTTAGTTAGTAACTTGGATTAAGGGTGAGTAGGAGGAATATTTAGTGAGAAATGTGTAGAGTTCTGCTATGAACATCAGATTTTCCAGCAGCTGAAGGAGGAAAAACTTAAACACAAGGTCCTCTTGGATTTAAATTTCAAGGAAGTTGAAAGAAATCATAACAGTACTATAATCAAACATTTATCATAATATAGTTACAACAATCAATGTGAATCAATCAAACATGAAATCTCTCAGTATCAGAGGAAAATAAGATGGAGTAAGAAAGCTTACTTAGATTAACCAAGATGTCTAAAAAACAAATACATAACCAGAGAACCAATTGTTCTCAATTAAAATATTACAATAGCAGAGAGCCTAGATCAACCCTTCGACCTTAACAAAATATCAAAAATGCCTATATATACTAAAATGTTGCAACCACCAGGAATTTGATCAGATCACTCCCTTCAAAGCCTTCATTCAACACCCACTCTGTCAGGTGGTGCAGGCCTCATTATGTCAGACGCGAGCCAGGCATAGTTATGTGATTTACATGAAAAATTGTCGATAAGGAAGCTTCAGATCGTAAGTGTGCCTTCATGGTTTCTCTCTGCAATGTTTTCCATTTATGGGATGAGGTGAGG
This sequence comes from Picea engelmannii, assembly GCA_009831015.1. Taxonomy (NCBI): domain Eukaryota; kingdom Viridiplantae; phylum Streptophyta; class Pinopsida; order Pinales; family Pinaceae; genus Picea; species Picea engelmannii. The sequence goes on from ML779375.1 coordinate 1,515,193, forward strand.
TCTCAATTGCTGCCCACAATCTTCAATAACTGTCTTCATTGGGATTAGGACTAGGCCTGACACCCATAACTATTCTCAGATGGTGCCAATGACTTATGTGAGTCCATCCTGACGCCTCGAGGCCATGAATGGTCTTTGTCTATGACCAATGTGAGATTTGCAGGTTGCAGTCTGATAGCGTATGCACAAGGGTGATGTGGAGAGAGGTTCTTGGAAAAAAATCGCATGGCCCAATGAGTGAGCGATGACCATGTGGAAGGAAGTGATTGGAGGAGCGGAGGCTAGGATGAGGTTGCGATAGCAAGGAAAATGTAGAGGTGGCAGAGGAATGAGGGAGGTGTGATAGGTGGGGAGGAGGTGACGTGTAAGGAAGAGTGAAATGTGAGTGGAACAGGCGTCGGGAGGTGAGAGGAGGTATCGATAAAGGAGATGTGATAGGTGGAGAGGATGTGGTGGTAGGCCTAAGAGGGCGATGAGTTGAAGATAGGTGTAAGCGGGAGCAGGAGGCGGTATCGGGAGGTGGTAAGAGGTTTAGCTCGGAGGGGGAGGTAGGTGGTTAGTGGTTTGATGTAGGGGTTGGGGGCAGGTCCAAGTTGACAAGGAGGTTCCATGTTAGTGGGGGGACCACACCCGAAAACCACTAACTCGGACCCCCCCCCCCCTCTCGTTAAAGGAAGGAGGTCGGGGGGGTCCGATATGGGCCAATGACCGTATATTTGAGAGTGTTATGCTCAGTCACCTAGATCTACACGCGCTTTAGCCAAAACGACCCAAGACATGAAATTAACCCCCCCAACTTAGGATAAAGGCAAAAAAGTGGGTTTTTAACCCTTCTTCTTTCATTTTTTTCACCAAGGGGTCGAAAACACACCCTTTGACTGGATTTTGAGGGTGCTTGAGCTGTTCAGACCTCAATGATTTCATTCTTCCTATGGAAATCATGGGCATAATGCCACATGATTTACACCATAATGATCCTGAGGGTAAATCTCAATCATTGTTTATTCTTAAGAAACAGTCTGCAGATCCTTGTGTTAACACGAGTGTGAAAGAGACAAGTTCACTCAAAAATATTTCTGTTTTTTAAGAGATTTGGAAAAGAGCTTAAACAATACTTGAGAATGTTGTTCTAAGAAGCATATCATGGGGGAGGCCAGGGCTCCTGTGCAGGACTTCTGTCGAAAGTCAACAACTCACAAATAGTTGACACAAGCTTGGGAGAACCTAAAACTTGCCAAGCCGAGGAGGATAAAATACTTGCAGAGGATTCTTCATTTACAAAATAATTCCAATCAAAGGAAACCATACTAGGACTTGGAGGGAGCGTACTCGGAGAGAGTGGAATGCTCCCTTGTTGAGAAGGTACATGAATGGAAATTCTAGGGACACGGTTGAAAGACGCATCACCCTCCAAAAGAAGAGTGGGATTGACTGAAGATTGCATCGGCAATGTCACTTCCTTAGACTTGTCACTCTCCAAGAGAAGAGTGGAATTGGATGAATATTGCATTGGTATGACCACTTCTTCAACCATTGGTTGAATAGGATGTGAGACAACATGGTCTAGAGAAGCATCACCCACAAAAATAGGAATGGTGTCGGTCGAAGATTTCATTGACAGGGCCGTTGGTTGAACAGGATATGAGACAACATGGTCAAGAGACGCATCACCCTCCAAAAGAAGAGTGGTGTCAGTCGGCGATTGCATCGGCATGACTGTTGTATCAACCAAAGAAGGATTAGAATGTTGGGAAACCAAAGATGACTCAGAACCCGAAGGGATATCAGAAAAGGACTAAGCTTCTTGTACCACGACAATAGCAGTTGCAAAGTCTACAAAGGAACTTGGGTTTACACCCTGTACATCTAGGCTTCTCAATCATATTAATTCCCCCATCATGACTTGCAGTGGCTGGTGACACCCTCCCAGCATGACTTGTAGGGGCTAGTAGCAGATCTGCAACATGACTTGCAGAGGTTGTTGACGAATCCCCACATGACTAGCAGAGGTTGGTGATGAATCCCAGACATGACTAGTAGAGGTTGGTGATGTATGTGCAATGTGACTAGAAGTGACTATAATTGTTCCCCCAGCATGACTTGCAGCAGCTAGTTGCATGTATTCAACATGACTTGTAGAGGTTGTTGACCCATCTCCAACATGACTAGTGAAGGTTGGTGATATAATGCCAGTATGAATCGCAGTGATTGGACTTGTGCTTCCAACATGACTTGCAATGGTTGGTTGCGTCATTTGAGACCAACGTTTTGGGAAATACTATTTTTTAGAGATTGCAGGCTAGGAAGGGTTCTGGTCTACATTATGTCCCTATCCGGAAGGATGGTATCCTCTTCCAAACTGATTCATAAAGGGTTGTAAGGGCACCATCACCAAGGACATTTCTTGTGAAGAGAAATCGACATCACAAGAGTTACTCAGGTGAGGATATATGTTTCCCTCAGATGAAGGTACTCCGTGAAGGGGGTTTTCCATACTATAAAATTGACTCCCCATGGATGAAACACCAGAGGACATAAGGAGGTCTGCCATGAGAAAATATTTCCTAGGAACCGGCATAACGAAAGAAGAATAAATGGATAGGATGTAATAAGTAGAAGGACCGCCCATTTGATCACTGGATTTAGGAAAAGCGAATCTAGGATTGGGTCTAGAGGAAGGAGGATTCCAACCTCCAACCATGGGATTTGGTTGAGGGATATGACCCCCACCAAATGAAATGGGAGAATAAGGAGGCATCATGCCCCCAGACCCAAAACTAGGATTCACATAAGTCGAAGAAATAGACGATGGAAAGTGAGAAGACATGTCTGGCATACCAAAAAAAGGATTAGAGGCCCAAGGTATTGGCTGAGTATCATGATTCAATGTACCACTTAGAAATACAAAAGGATTCGTCCCCATGGAATGAGTGTTGAGGAAAATATATGAAATGATTTTACTCAAGCATTTTCAGATTCTTCTTGGCTAGAGAAAAATAGACGGGAATATCACCCTATGTTTATAGCCATCAAAATTAATATCCTAACTCACAAGTATTGATTACAAGTTCTTAGGCTAGTCTTTTTATAAATAAAAGCTTGCTGAAAAACTCATTGTTTATACGATTTTTTGAATATAACAGTTGTTGAAATAAATGTAGAGACAGAAGTAAAAACACCAAGTCGATAATCAAGATAGATGGGACATAAAGGAATCTTTTATTTCATTCCAATTCATCAAAAAGTCATTCTCTTTACAAAATTTTGTGAAGAAGTTTTGGACCAAAGTCAAACTTAAATGTCCCTGATGAAACATACAAAAGGACCTCTGACAGAAAATAAAAAATTGAACTCTAAAAGATGGATCAACTTGCCACAAATTGTTTCCCACTCGACTCTTCACAATAACCTTTGTCAGTCATGAAAACTAATTCACAAACAGACAAGTCTACACAGACTATCAAAGATAGATCAACACCTCTGAAAAAAAAGTGTCTCAAAGGTGTAATTCAACCCTCAATCTTGTTGTCTACAATAAGACCCTGCTATAATAAAAAAGAATTAGGCCTTGAATAAATTAAGGAATGAATGAAAACTAGACTATCTCAACACAACTCAAAGAGAAAAACTTTGTGTTTCTCCTTCTATCCACCTCTTGTTCCTCCTTTTCCTTTTGTCTTTAAGAAAATTAGAATTGGTTGAAGTAGTTGAACTACTTCATTAGTTAAGTTAACTAATAGCTCAACCAAATTTTAGTTAAGGGGGAAAAGTAATGAATCATAATAAATATTTTAAATAAATAATAACTAGTAGGTGGGACCCCTTGTGACTCCCATTATCACATTCATATTTGACAATTTATCTCAATGATAAATATATATCACCCATTATATCCAAAAAAAAACATGTTGTCCAAAACTTCTGAAGTCATCTGTCATCAACAATAAATAAAATAAAACTCAAAATCCATATTTTCCACTCTGAGATGCAATATTTCCCTTGTTGTTTCTGTCACCTTTTGATCTCTCTGAATTTTCCTTTGGCTGTGCTGTGCCTTTAGGCCTAATCTCGTTGATCACATGAGAACAATCATCCCTCAAATGCATCTGGGAGGACATGGATTTATCAAAGCCATTGGAGGGTGAGGAAGGGGCGACAATGGATTTTCCTTTGTCAAGGGCATGGTGGGCCTCGATTTTCAACCTTTTTCTATCATGGGAGGAATAAACTGGTGAGTGGATAGGGGAAGCTTGGACAATCTGATTGCTAGGTTGGGGAGCAGGTAAATACAAATTGGGCTAGCCACAATGTTGGGAGATTGTCGGGTGGACAATCTCTTGCCATCCATCGTTTTCAGGAACCTCAGGTTGCAATGAGACATGAGGGGGCACGGAAATACTAGGGGCTTGTGGAGATTGGAATGGAGGCGTTTTATGCCTCGGTTGGACCACTCCTTGCCAAATCCAATTGAAAAACCCATCCTAAAATAGTTGGCCTAACTCTTATGATTCACCATCAAAGTGTATGAAGAATCTTGGCCTTCTTGGGCCTCTTTTCCAATTACCTCTCCCTCGGTTGTCTCTGCCATGGATACCTCAACTGAAAAAGCTCATTCATCTATGCATGATTGATTAGCAAATAATTTCTTTAACAACCATACATGGCAACTCCTTTTAAAAATATGAAATAAATTTTGGCTCAACAACATATTAGACTCATGCAATCCAATCCATACAAATTGTTTAATCGTAGTCAATGAGCAGGGGGTGAACAAAGGTTCTGGGATAAGCGAGGAGTTTGTATTGAGCGAAAAAATGTAAAAATGAGGGGGAAAAAGAATCATGGTTACTGCCCACAGACAACAAACAATCAACTGTAATATAAACCAAAGAACATGTCATTATAATCCATCCAAGAAACTGTGATTTCAAACTGTTACAATACAAAATTTTCTTAACTATAATTAAATTTTAGGAACAGGGAGTGAAAAATGAATATGGGAAGGCGAGGGGAAGGAGAGCAGATAATTTTCATAAAACTAATTAAGTAATCCATAAAACCAATCGATATCAAACACAAAAGATCCAACACCAACCAAATAATCCACTGTGATCAATTAAACAACTACTGTGTATAATTCAATATGTCTTCAAAAACAACCTATAGAAGAGTTATGTTTCTTCTCATTTGTCCCATTTAATATTTAAAACAATTTCCAAATGAACACACAGTCACTTGTTTCCACTTTGTTTAGCATCAAAACATCAACCACTATTCATGAATTATTTGTTGGCAAATCTTTAACAGATAGCGCATGTTTGTATACTTGTCATTGATGGCAAGTACAACAATGTAGATGGCATGAGTACAAAAAGTATGAAATAGATGGGCTTTATGAGAAGACACTACAGGAAGGGTTTGTAGGGTTTGGTCATAACGGATCCTATATGCCGTAATGCATCATCCCTTCAACTAACGAAAGCTTTCAAAGCTATTACTGTCGTGTCCAACACTCATGGTTGTTGGGTGAAGGGCTCGACCCAACGTTCAATGGTCTCTGATTCAATTGTTAGGATATCATGCTGGAGTTTCGGGCTAGAATGATGTCTCTGGAGGGGACACAAGTTGTACCAGATACTCGGAAAGGACTTGTTCGTGTAGCTAGGGGAGATGAGGGTTTGTTGCACTTTCAATGGCTTAATTGAACAAGTAATGTGGTAGAAGTTGATCAAATTGTATTTCCAGATGAAGCTGCATTTGAAAAGTTCTAGGAATCCCTCGAGTGAGTGTACATTTTGAAATTCAAGGAGGACGATCGCTAATTCTTTTTCTGGATGCAGGTTCCTGATGACCGTCATATCAAGGTTGATTTGGACCGTCGACTCCATTTCAGAGTTTCGTGACTCACATCTTGGAGAGGCAAGAAATATGACAATTGAAATCACGATATGCGAAATCACGATTTAATCACAGCCTTCAGATCAAGGTTGATCTAGACCGTCGACTCCATTTCAGAGTTTCGCGACTTGCGTCTTGGAGAGGCAAGAAATATGACAATTGAAATCACGATATGAAAAATCACAATTTAATCACAGCCGTCAGATCAAGGTTGATCTGGACCATCGACTCCATTTTGGAGTTTCGCGACTCGCATCTTGGAGAGGCAAGAAATATGACAATTGAAATCGTGATATGCGAAATCTTGATTTAATCACAGCCGTCAGATCAAGGTGTGATCTGGACCGTTGACTCCATTTCAGAGTTTCACGACTCGCGACTTGGAGAGGTAAGAAACAAAACCATTGAAATTGTGATATGAGAAATCGCAATTTAATCCCAGCCATCAATTCACGATGTGTTTTGGACCGTTGATCTGAGCTCCAACTCGGAGCTTCGCCTATCGCAACTTGGAGTGACAAGGACCTCTATCGAAGGAATCATGAGATGCAAATTCACAATGAGATCTGGACCATAGACTCATTGAGATCGTGGACCGTTGATCTCAGCTCCATCTCAGGGTTTCGAGAATCGCAACTTGGAGAGTCGAGATGCCTCATCTCCAGACTCATGAAAGGCGAATTCGCGAAAAGTACTTTTTGCATAAGCGCTTGGTCATGGCCATGGTCATATAGAGGAAGGAGCTAGTGCAGAAAATCTCTGTATTGGAGCTTCAGAGATCGTGACATGAAGTGTCGAGACACTTGGCCACAGAATTGCCGAAATGCCGAAACCCGATTTAAAGGCAAGATTATTAAAATTCATCCAACGGTGCAGATAAACTGGAATATGATCGGAGGGTTACTATTCTCTCTCACAGTTAACTCCTCAGTTACGAATCTGTTAGAGATACTGACTCATGATTGCCGATCGGCTGGCATTTCATTTGCTCGGACGGTTGTTTTTCTTTAGCCTAAGGAGATGCGAAGGAGAACCATCATGGGTGTGTGTATAAAATAAAAAGATACAGACTTTGCGACAGAGTTGTTGTTCGAGACGAAAAATGAATTAAACGATAAGAAAGGGAAAATCACAGAATGCACAGAGTGAGACTAGGAATATGCACAGTGTGAGATAAAACTCAGAGAAGAGTAACAGATGATGAAAAGACTTGAAGCAGAGCAGAATGAAAGAAGAAGTTGAAGCAGAGTAGAATTACAAAACAAGTTGAAGCAGAGCAGAATGACAGAACAAGTTGAAGAAGACCATATTTACAGAACAGAGAAGAAGTGGTAAGAATTGATTTATCTGTGTAGTTTTCTATTTATTTATTCATTCATATTCCAGGGTGGTTGGGAGGTGCTAGGGAGGACTGTTGTCCTCAGAGTTTCAAGTGGGAGCTTGAACACAGGGAGTTGTAGCTTCCATTTGGTTGCAGCCAGAGAAACTAGGGTGGCAGGGTGGTGCAAGGGAGAACAAGTGTTCTCTGTTATACAGGTTGGAGCCTGTGTAACTGGAAGTTGGTGCTTCCATATAGTTGGTGTTGGAACATTATGGGAGTTGGTGCTTCCTTCTAGTGGGTGCTAGAGAAACAAGAGAGTCGGTGCTCTCAAACAAGTTGCAGCTTGTAAAACAGAGGTAGCAACCTCACATTGAGTTGGTGCTCAATTATAGATGATGTACAGAACTTAAAAGATTACCTATCATTTCGAAGAAGAAGAGGTTTTCTCCCTTTATGGGTTTCCTCATGAAAATCAGTGTCTGTGTATACCTTATGTGTGACTGATGCTCTTTACTTTTACTGTCCATATGCTGCATAATGTTGATGATCACTTGAAGAAATATTAATAATGTTTGAATAGACTTAAAATTGTTTAAGCTCAATAACAACTAATTCACCCCCCCCCCTCTCAGTTGGCTTAGTAATTTCAACAATTGGTATCAGAGCGGGTTCCTTTTATTCAAATGTAGGTCTGTAAGCTTAAACATGACAAGTCATTAAGGGACTTCAACCTCTAAACCCCCTCTATTTGATGGAACAAATTTTGCCTTCTGGAAGATTAGAATGAGAACATACTTAATGGCCTTGGGTGTTGATGTTTGGGATGTAGTAGAGACTGGATATACAAAGCTTGTTGTGCTATCCTCCAAGGATGATAAGTTAGAGTTTAGTTTTAATGCTAAGGGAATGAATGCTATCTTGAATGGACTTGTTGAAGCTGAGTTTGTAAAGGTGATGCATCTTGAAACTACCAAAGCAATGTGGGACAAACTTATTAGCAGTTATGAAGGAAATGAGAAAGTAAAAGATGCCAAACTTCAAACATACAGATTGAAATTTGAACAACTAAAGATGAATGAAG
>ML779375.1:1525549-1561949 GCA_009831015.1 Picea engelmannii
AAGGAAAGAAGGTACAGGAAAAGAAAATTACTTTATGTTGATTATTGATGACTATTCTAGACTAACTTGGGTTTCCTTTTTGAAAGAAAAATCTGAAGCATTTGAAAAATTCAAAGTGTTTAAGGCTTTGACTGAGAATCAAATAGGAAAAATATTAAAGGTAGTAAGGTCTAATAGAGGAGGAGAGTTTAGTTCAGGGAACTTCAAAGAGTTCTATGATAAACATGGGATCAAAAGAGAGTACACAATTCCAAGGAATCCATAGCAAAATGGAGTTGTTGAGAGACAGAATAGGTTAGTACAGCAAATGGAAAGATCAATGATGAATGAAAGGAACATACCTCAGACATATTGGGTGGAAGCAATTCATACAGTTGTTCATATCCTTAAAAAATCTCATCTCAGGCCACACAGTGCCAAGACTCCTTAAGAACTATGGTTTGGAAGACCTACTTCAATCAAGCATTTTAAAGTTTTTGGGATTAAATGTTATATCAAGAACAATGATGAAAATATTGGCAAATATGATGATCGAGTTGATGAAGGTATCTTTTTGGGTTATGCTACAAATAGTAAAGGGTACAGATGCTACAATAAGAGACTGCAAAAATTAGTTGATTGTATAGATATAAGAGTTGATGAAGAAATCCCAGTCAGAAATGTAGGCAGTGTTGAACCAAGAACAAAAGATATAGGAGAAGATGAAGATAAACAGGTCCAAGGATCAGAAAAGGAAGAATCTGAATTAGATGAAGACATGAATACTCCAACTGACACAAATCAGCAGAAAGAAGAAAAATCACCTCTCATAATTGTTAAAAAGAATCATCCTGAAAATCAGATAATTGGAGATATAAATAAAGGAGTTCAGACAAGAAGGAAATTGATTAAAGACTCAGAACAATCTCAGGTTGCCTTTTTATCTATGATTGAACCTAAAAAAAATTATGAAGCCAGCAAGCATGATGATTGGATTAGAGCTATGAATGAAGAACTAGATCAGATTGAGAAGAACAATACTTGGGAGCTTGTCCCTAGACCTAAAGATAAAAATGTAATAGGTTCCAAATGGGTGTTCAAGAATAAAATGAATGAAAAAGGACAAGTTGTTAGAAATAAAGATAGATTGGTCTGTAAAGGATATGCACAAGTTGAAGGTCAGGACTTTGATGAAACTTTTGCACCAGTGGCAAGATTGGAAGCCATCAGAATGTTTCTTGCTTATTCATGTCATAAGAACTTTAAAGTTTATCAGATGGATGTTAAGTCAGCATTTCTTAATGGAGATCTAGAGGAAGAAGTATATATGGAGCAACCTGAAGGATTCTCATTGACAGATAATCCTAATTATGTTTGTAAGTTGAAGAAGGCATTATATGGACTAAAACAAGCACCACTAGCTTGGTATTATAGACTGGACAAATTTTTACAAGAAAAGGGATTCAAGAAAGGTATTGTTGACAGTAACCTTTACATTAAGTCTGAAGGTGATAATTTACTAGTTGTTTTGGTTTATATAGATGATATTATTTTTGGCTGTACTAATGAATCATCTGTCCAATGGTTTTCTAACTCTATGCAAACAGAATTTGAAATGTCCATGATAGGAGAACTGTCATATTTTCTTGGTTTACAAGTAAAAGAAAGTTCTGCAGAAATATTTATTTCTCAAGAAAAATATTTGAAAGAGATGTTGAAGAAATTTCAGATGGAAGATTCCTCTCCAGTTAGCACACCTATGGTGGTTGGTTGCAAGCTGAGTAAAGATGATATCTCACCTGATGTTGATCAAAGGACATATCGCTCTATGATAGGCAGTCTTCTATACATCACAGCATCTCGTCCTGATATAATGCAAGCTGTTGGAATGGTAGGTCATTATCAGTCTGCTTCTAAACAAAGTCATTTGGTAGCTGTCAAAAGGATATTCAAATACTTGAAGGGAGTAATGAATTATGGTCTGTGGTATCCCAGAAATCAGAATTTCTAGTTAACTGCTTATTCAGATGCAGATTCGGCAAACTGTGTTGATGAGAGAAAAAGCACCAGTGGAGGAGCATTCTTTCTGGGTGACTCATTAGTTGCATGGCTTAGTAAAAAGCAAGGATCCATTTAATTATCAACTACAGAGGAAGAATACATTGCTGCTGCTACTTGTTGCACAGAAATTTTATGGATGATACAAACTCTTGCAGATTTGAAAGTAACTTACACTGATCCCATTCCAATTCATTGTGATAACACCAGTGCCATTAGTGTCACCAAGAATCCTGTTCTTCATTCCAATACTAAGCATATTCTAATAAAGTACCATTTTCTCATAGAACAAGTTACAAAAAAAATTGTTCAATTGAATTATATACCTTCTACAGAACAGATTGCAGATATATTTACAAAACCATTAGTAGCAACCCCTTTTGGATATCTTCGTCAAAAGTTGGGGGTTATAATTTATTGTGTCTAATCTGTTCACCTGGTCAGGGGGAGTACTTATTAAATATCTGGTATATTTCCAAGATGCTCATAGTTGACAGGGGGAGTATGTTTTGCAACAGATCAGGGGGAGCACGTTTCTTCTTTGACATTGATGTCAAAGGGGGAGAAAAGAGTTTGGGAGGAGAAGTCCGAATGCATGTGGGTGCTTGAGTTGCCATCAATGCCAAAGGGGGAGAATGTTGGCAAATCTTTAATAGACAGCGCATGTTTGTATACTTGTCATTGATGGCAAGTACAACAATGTAGATGGCATGAGTACAAAAAGTATGAAATAGATGGGCATTATGAGAAGACGTTGCAGGAAGGGTTTATAGGGTTTGGTCATAATGGATCCTATATGTTGTAATGCATCATCCCTTCAACTAACGAAAGCTTTCAAAGCTATTACTGTCATGTCTGGCGCTCATGGTTGTTGGGTGAAGGGATCGACCCAACGTTCAATGGCCTCCGATTCAATTGTTAGGAGATCATGCTGGAGTTTCGGGCTGGAATGATGTCTCTAGAGGGGACATGAGTTGTACCAGATACTCAGAAAGGACTTGTTCGTGTAGCTAGGGGAGATGAGGGTTTGTTGCACTTTCAATGGCTTAATCGAACAAGTAATGTGGTAGAAGTTGATCAAATTGTATTTCCAGATGAAGCTGTATTTGAAAAGGTCTAGGAAACCCCCGAGCGAGTGTACATTTTGAAATTCAAGGAGGATGATCGCAAATTATTTTTCTTGATGCAGGTTCCTGATGACTGTCAGATCAAGGTTGATCTGGACTGTCGACTCCATTTTGGAGTTTTACGACTCGCGTCTTGGAGAGACAAGAAATATGACAATTGAAATCGCGATATGCGAAATTGTGATTTAATCACAGCCATCAGATCAAGGTTGATCTGGATCGTCGACTCCATTTTGGAGTTTCGCGACTCGCATCTTGGAGAGGAAAGAAATATGACAATTGAAATCGTGATATGCGAAATCACAATTTAATCACAGCTGTCAGATCAAGGTTGATCTGGACTGTCGACTCCATTTCGGAGTTTCGCGACTCGCGTCTTGGAGAGGCAAGAAATATGACAATTGAAATCGTGATTTAATCGCAGCCATCAGATCAAGGTGTGATCTAGACCATTGACTCCATTTCAGATTTTCGTGACTCGCGACTTGGAGAGGTAAGAAAAAAAACCATTGAAATCGTGATATGCGAAATTGTGATTTAATCCCAGCCATCAATTCATGATGTGTTTTGGACCGTTGATATGACCTCCAACTCAAAGCTTCGCCTATTGCAACTTGGAGTGACAAGGACCTCTATCGAAGGAATCATGAGATGCGAATTCACGATGAGATCTGGACCGTAGACTCATCGAGATCGTGGACCATTGATCTCAACTCCATCTCAGGGTTTCGGGGATCGTGACTTGGAGATTCGAGATGCCTCATCTCCAGACTCAAGAAAGGCGAATTCGCGAAAAGCACTTTTTGCATAAGTGTTTGGTCATGGCCATGGTCATATAGAGGAAGGAGCTAGTACAGAAAATATCTGTATCGGAGCTTCGGAGATCACGACATGAAGTGTCGAGACACTTGGCCACAGGATTGCTGAAATGCCGAAACCCGATTTAAAGGCAAGATTATTAAAATTCATCCAACGGTGCAGATAAACTGGAATATGATCGGAGGGTTACTATTCTCTCTCACAGTTAACTCCTCAGTTACGAATCTGTTAGTGATATTAACTCATGATTGTTGATTGGTTGGCGTTTCAGTTGCTCAGACGGTTGTTTTTCATTAGCCTAAGGAGATGTGAAGGAGAACCACCATGGGTGTGTGTATAAAAGAAAAAGATACAGACTATGCGACAGAGTTGTTGTTCGGGACGAAAAATGAATTAAACGATAAGAAAGGGAAAATCACAGAATGCACAGAGTGAGACTGGGAATATGCACAGTGTGAGATAAAACTCAGAGAAGAGTAACAGATGATGAAAAGACTTGAAGCAGAGTAGAATGAAAGAAGAAGTTGAAGCAGAGCATAATGACAGAACAAGTTGAAGCAGAGAAGAATGACAGAACAAGTTGAAGAAGACCAGATTTACAGAACAGAGAAGAAGTGGTAAGAATTGATTTATCTGTGTAGTTGTATGTTTATTTATTCGTTCATATTCCAGGGTGGTTGGGAGGTGCTAGGGAGGACTGTTGTCCTCATAGGTTCAAGTGGGAGCTTGAACACAGGGAGTTGTAGCTTCCATCTGGTTGTAGCCAGAGAAACTAGGGTGGCAGGGTGGTGCAAGGGAGAACAAGTGTTCTCTGTTATATAGGTTGGAGCCTGTGTAACTGGAAGTTGGTGCTTCCATCCAGTTGGTGCTGGAACATTAGGGGAGTTGGTGCTTCCTTCTAGTGGGTTCTATAGAAACAAAAGAGTTGGTGATCTCAAACAAGTTGCAGCTTGTAAAACAGAGGTACCAACCTCACATTGAGTTGGTTCTCAATTATAGATGATGTACAGAACTTAAAAGATTGCCTATCATTTCGAAGAAGAAGAGGTTTTCTCCCTTTATGGGTTTCCTCGTGAAAATCTGTCTCTGTGTATACCTTATGTGTGACTGATGCTTTTTACTTTTACTGTCCATATGCTATATAATGTTGATGTGTTGATGATCACTTGAAGAAAGATTGAGAATGTTTTAATAGACTTAAAATTGTTTAATCTCAATAACAATTGATTCACCCCCCCCCCTCTCAGTTGTCTTAGTAATTTCAACATTATTTCCTCAATCAAACACAGACACAAAAATTGTTCCCGATTCCATTCCTCTAAACAATTTAATAATCAAATTGCAATGAAATTATACTGTAAAAATGACCCATGCCCATATTTTATGGTGTAACCAATGATATCCATAACCATATGAATTGGACAACCAAGTCATGACTATCACGATTTTAAAATTGCAATACTCCCAATTGACAATTAAAACACACAGCAACAACAACCATCAATTCAACTTATTACAATATAAGAGACATCGACTGTGTATCCAATCCCATTTCTCAAATCAACCAATTTAAAACATGTTTAACTATAGACTCGACTGTTATAATAACAATGCAGTGACTAGATGTCGATAATCACAACCACTGTCGATGATACTCCACCAATTCAAAATAATCAATAGTATATTGACTAGCTCCATTTATTAAAAGTGACCTTGGAATAATAAAAAAGGGTTGTGAGTAATCAAGGGTTCTCTCTGTGGACCAACAGAGAGAGACTGGAGTTGACCTTCAACAACAAGTGAGAGACTCTTGATAAATACGATGAACCCACATGCCATATCACCAGTAGCTTCACAGACAGGGTGACAATTCATGAGATTGGAGAGACTATGAACAGAGGAGCAAAGGCTTCTTCTAATAACACTGAGAACACACAAGGAATAACCCTCATGGTTTTCCCAATCAACCCGTGCAATGCTGATATAAAAACATAGCCACGAAATAACAATCAACCCTAAAGAAATCATATTTATAGCCACCCAACCAATTTTCAAAAACCACAATTATACACGAACCCACGATCGAATGAAAATGATAGCAATGACCCATGGTGGTTCCAAAATCAAATGCCACAACCAAATACGACTGGACAAGTTTACAATAACTCTGTGGAGACGACCAACAAGTCTAGACCATTTGAAACCCTCCAAGAAAAACCAATAAGGATGAGATAGAGCCTTCATGGCTTCTTGCACTCAGAATAATTAATGAAACTTTGACTTCAACCATTATTGCAATGAAAACCACACAAACAATCCATTCCAAAGAACATCACAAATTTACACAGTTGCCAGTATCGAGAAAGCACAGACCCATAGATCATTGAGCCAATATCTATTTCATAACCAGAGCGGGTTCATGGATGGTGAAAAAGACATACTTGTAACCAAGAAGCCTTAAAAACGCGATCTTAGTTGAGCAGTTCTTCCCTTGCCTGAAAGTCAGAGCATAATCACAGTGGAACACAATTAAAAAATAACCAAGATAGGGTGATGTCCAATGGGAGAGTTATGGAGTGACGTGCAGTAAATGCACATCGCCTCCATCCTCCACTCATTCAATTCCTTAGTACATGCCAACAAACCCTTCATTAATTCATTTAGTTAATCTATGCATCGATCTTAACATCTATCACTTGTCAAATGTTCCACCCTATATCACATTAACCATTGCCAACCACACCATAACGCATATCACATGTGTCTCCATATAACTCAATAAGTCGTGTAGCCACTAACCCTGTTAGCTAGGACTACAACAATTCTTAAATTTTAATGCATGTAGTGTAGCATAGTAGAATAATAGCATAGTTAATTTCTTCTTTAGATTTTTTCCATATGGCTCTTTTCACTTTCTCTTATTTCATATTACTAACATGTGTCTTGTGCAGGTGCAACATGTAACAGATCATAGCGCTAAATAGAAAAGTGATAATAGTGGATATAGGCCATTCACACAATATGGAATTTAGAGCTTAGATCAATTAGAACAACACATAATACGCATTTTCTATCTGTTATTATGTCGCAAATAAAACCAAGAAATCATCAATCATGTAGAACCGTGTAAGCAATGTCAAAGAGCAGCATAAACATCAAATAAGAACCGAATTTGATCTCCCAATATACAAGGGGGTCCCACCTACTAGTATTATATATATCATTAGCTTATAATAATAGGACTTAGAAATACTATGCGGGTAAAATCCTCGTTGTGATTTTTTATCGTCAAAAAACTGGCGATTCCACAGGGAAATTTGTTTTCAACAAATTTAGAACTCAGAACTCATGGTTTCGTAGACAAATAATAGTAGGTCAAGAAGATACAACCAGGGAGATTATGCAATAGGGGGAAGTGAGTGGATTCAATAAAAAGATGATCGGGAATTTGGGAACAACTCAAGAAAAATGTTAAGTATGAGGGGGTTTTCCACTGTGTGCATAATCATTCAACCAGAATTTTCTCTTTACCTCAAGGAGAAAAAATAGGGACTTGCTCTTTTAAATTCTCAAGTGGATGAAGAAAAGGAAAGCAGAAGCGAGAGATAACCAAAAAAAAAAATTTAGACAACAGTGAAAGCAGATAGCAAATTCAAGTGCTTTTAGGGAAACCTTGTAACAACTGTATAAGCTTGATTGTTATTGACTAACATTATCTTGCAGGAGTGTCACTGTGGAGGAACTGATCCAACATCTTATTCTTGACCAGAATCAATTAAAAGATGAAGAATCAATAAAAATCATAACAGAATTAATATTGCATAATTTAAAACAGCGGAGATAAAATTACAGAAATGTAAAAACAATAGGAAATTGTTTAAATTTGAAAGTAGAAATCAAACTACTGCAAGAAGAAATAAGAGATAGTAGAAAAAATGAAAGCAGAGCTAGATTACTAATATACAAAAAATCCAAACATCATTAGAGCTTTTCAAGTTGGTCCCACATAATGTTTCAAGTGAGAATTGTTAGTGCCGTAGGAAAACAATTGCTCCTGTAAATCCTTTAGAATGTAAGAGTTAGTATCCAAGACAAAATCAATTTTGAAGGGACCCTGAAATAACACTTGAAACTCTGAGGTAATTACCATTCCTTTAACGTATATAATTAGATCATCAAGATAGATATGAATATTGATCAATTCACCAAGAGTTATTTGTATAGGTCTTTTGAAAGTGGTACTTGTGTTAGGTAAGACAGAAAGCATACGTTCATAAGTCATGGTACCCCAATCAGTGATGAAGGTGGTTTTGTAAGCATCTGCCCCCTTTACCTTGATTTGATTGTAACTGGGAAAAGCATTAAGTAAGGGCATCATTTGTGACCCTGCGACTTGCTGAAAAATCATTTCTATGTTAGGGAGAGGAGAATAACCTTTCATAATAGCCCGCTTAACTGCGTGAAAATCAACGCAAAATATTATATGTTCAGTGGATTTCCGAACAGGGTTCAAATTTGAAACACATTTAGAATACTTGATTGGAAAGATGATACCAACCTTCAATAGTTTTACCAATCCCTTTTGAATAGTTTCTTCCAGTGCAGGGTTGATAGGTCTTTGTTTTTTCTTAACTGATTTTAAACCTTCCTTGATGGGGATGGAATGTTGTATAAGACCAGGATCAAAACCATGAAGATCCTCATAAGACCAAGCAAAAACATCTTGAAATTCACCAAGCATCTTGACAAACTTCATTTTCTCTTCATCAGAACATTTGGCACCTATTTTAACATTCTTTGGAGATTCGGGTGTCCCAATGTTCAAGGATATGGTTTCAACCACCTTCCTCTTTGACTCCTCTTCTTTCTGACTCTCTTTATTGCCTACATCACTGTATGAAAACGAATTCTCTAGAGGAGTCAAGCCCTTAGGAATCTTGTTATCTTCTATGGACATAACTTCTTTGGGATTAAAAGGCTCATTTTGAATGAAAGCACAAATGTTCTCATCATTGGGGAAGACCGCCAAGATTCCATATTGTTGAGGATATGTGGATGATATAGAGATTGGAGAGTACAATCAACTCTGTGAGGTAAAAGTTGTCGACTAGAAGAGGCTACAAAAACAACTAAGCGATCAGCCATTGAGTTAAATTCCCTCTTAACATGAGTGATGTTGAAAGATAACAGGTTCGAGACAAGTGCCCAAATAGTTTGGGTATATCGTTTCATAAACTTGTTGCTAGGGGAGTAAATATTACGTACAAGGTTCACAACAAACTCAGAATCACCAAAAACTGAAAGGTGACCACAGCCAATATTATAGGTGTTTTCAATGCCTAATAATAAAGCTTTGAATTTAGTGACATTGTTAGTGCAAGAAAACTCCAACCTGTAAGAAAAGTTATGGATTTTTCCTACAGGAGAAATCAAGACAATTCCAGCTCCGTTACCTTCATTAGAGCATGAGCCATCAAATTGAATGTGTGACATACCATCATCTAAACCAATTTGTTCCAAGGAAATTTTATCCTCCTCAGCAAAGATGGAATACACTCCTAGGTCCTCTTCGATATAGTTTACATTAGGTTGTGGGATACTCTCTATGTAAGGTGAAATCCTTCCCTCTCTAAGGACTATAATTTTTTTACCATTTCGAGGAACGGATAAATGTGTTCTGTCGAGTGAGATGTATTTGCCCGTTAAGGCTTGCCAATATCTTCCCAAGATGATTGAGTAATTTATTACTGGCATATCAATTACCTGAATGCTAAGGGTTGTCCTTATTTCAAGGTGTGCGCACAAAACTAAGGTCACATATTGAATATCACCTATGGTCGTTTGTTTCAGACTATTATAGGAGAGCATGCTTCTGGCATTTTCGTTTGTACAATACAAGCCTAGATCTTCCATAATAATCTTCGACATCACACTTGGGCCCGAACTGCCATAAATGAGGCAACAATGGGCAATCTTATCCATAATCTTTACATAAATATAAAAGAGGGATTTTTTACAGGGTACCTAAAGTAATGTACACCTACCTTATTTACAGATGAGTCCTCTCCGTTGGCCTCTTTAGAGAGGTTGGATACAACGGAAGATTTTCCTTCCATGAATTGTTTCAGATGCCTTTGTTGTTCAGGGACGACAACCATGTCTAGAAGGGTTGCATCTGATTTGATGTTGGCCAACTGATTTAGGATATTATATTTGGAATATGGGAGAGGGGAAGTAATTCCTTGACTCTTAGGAACCTAGGAACTTGAACAGTAGCAGCGGGTGAGGATGAGCTCAGGCTGAAAGAATTTCGGGGAGAATCAAACTTTCCTTTGGGAGCATAGGACTTGTTCCTAGTATTGATGATCATGACATCTTCTAGCTCTACAAAATCTAGGAAAATGATGGTAGCTTCTAGTATTTTACCAAATATCTTATCTCTGGCACTCTTCCTTACCTCACATGTGGCTTCTTCATGGTGTTCCTCGCAAAAGTTACACCAACTTTGAGGCAAGATAACTTTAGGATGAAAATCATTTTCAATTGGGTTTATAAAGGGAGGTGCAGAAGAGAGTGAAGATTTAGGGGTGAGAGGGGAGTTAGTTCCCTTTCTCTCATATGCTATCATACGATTGTCCATATCTTGTACTAGTTGTAAGAGGGAGGACATGTTTGTCTGTTTAACCGATTCTCCCTAAGGAAAGCTTGTTCTTTCAAGATGTTCTTAATACTCTAAACAAGTATGCAAAGCAGAACCAAGATTATCAATATCCTTTTCCTCAAGCCTATGATGATAGGGGGAAGGCAATGCATTGTAGTAATGCATGAAAGTGGCTTGGTTCTGTGGTCGGATGATTTCAGGGATTTGATTGTATAACTTAGCGAAACGCAAGTTGAAGGACTTGATGGTCTCACCATCCTTATAGGCAATGTTATTGTATTCCCGTAACTTCTTGGTTAGGGTTTTGGATTTCCCATAAGTCGATCTGAACCAATAGATTAAATCCTCCCAAGTAGACAAAATCTTAGGAGGAAGGTCAAAGAAATCGACTGTAGCCTTTCCTTCCAAGGAGTTGACGAATAAGCACATGCAAGTATCGTTACCATTGGCCCCTATGTTGTGACAAGCATTAGAAAATTCCACTAAGTGTTCGTTTGTAGTGACAGTGTCGTTTCCCAAAAACCTAGGGAGATTATATTTGAATTTAGGAAGTGGACGAGTAGCAAGTGCTAGGTTAAGAGGAGAGGACACATGCCACGGTGTGGTTGTGGCGTCTTCTTCAAATTGAAATAGTCCATATTTTTTAATGAATTTGGTGGGATTAGTGGTAGAATGGACAAGGATGTGGTGGCTATATAAGCTACCAATCATTGATGAAGATGAAGACTGAGAGGAGGAAGCACTTCCAGTGCCACCAAAGCCACCACTAGATGCCATCTTATGGATAATAGGTGAAGGATAAAAAGACGAACTTGAAGAATCAGACAAATTTCTCCTTAGAGCACTTTGTTGGATAGATAACACAACGTTCCTTTTTCCTATTTCAGCAATATGATTAATTTCGGGTGATAAGCCTCTTCTTCTTCTAGAAACACGAGAGTCTAAGGACATGAAAGAAAGGCCAGAACTGAAGAAACAAGAAGATTATTGTTGATTTCTAGGTTGTCTACGTCTAGTTTCCCAATGTTCTTGGGCACTAATATCCCGTTCAATTGATTCCCATGAATGATTAAGCTCAGCATGAGTATTGGCAGTGTCTAAAATGATCTTAAACAAATTCAAAGCAATGTTGGTCTGATCTTGAAGACTGGGCTCAATATTGGGTTGCCTTGCAATAAGCAAAGTCATTAAGAAATAAACAATCAAAGAATCAATATCATAAAAATAGATGTATTCGATGCAAATCAAGCATAAAAATTAACCAGAGAGATATTGAAGATCTCCCTAGTATGGTCGTCAAATAAATGTTGAGGAAAATATATGAAATGATCTTACTCAAGCATTTTCAGATTTTTCTTGGCTAGAGCAAAATAGACGGGAATATCACCCTATGTTCATAGCCATAAAAATTAATATCCTAACTCACAAGTATTGATTACAAGTGCTTAGTCTAGTCTTTTTATAAATAAAAGCTTGCTGAAAAACTCATTGTTTATACGATTTTCTGAATATAACAATTTTTGAAATAAATGTAGAGACAAAAGTAAAAACACCAAGTCGATAATCAAGACAGATGAGACATAAATAAATCCTTTATTTCATTCCAATTCATCAAAGAGTCATTCTCTTTAAAAAAAATCGTGAAGAATTTTTGGACCAAAGTCAAACTTAGACATCCCCGATGAAACATACAAAAGGACCTCTGATAGAAAATAAAAAACTGAACTCTAAAATATAGATCATCTTGCCACATATTGTTTCCCACTCAACTCTTCACAATAGCCTTTGTCAATCATGAAAAATAATTCACAAACAAACAAGTCTACATAGACTATCAAAGATAGATCAACACCTCTGAAAAACAAGTGTATGAAAGGTGTAATTTATCCCTGAATCTTGTTGTCTACAATAAGACCCTGCTATCATAAAAAAGAATTAGGCCTTGAATAAATTAAGGAATGAATGAAAATTGAACTATCTCAACACAACTCAAAGAGAAAACCTTAGTGTGCTTCTCCTTCTATCCACCTCTTGTTCCTCCTTTTCATTTTGCCTTTAAGAAAATTAGAATTAGTTGAAGTAGTTGAACTACTTCATTAGTTAGGCTAACTAATAACTCAATCAAATTTTAGTTAAGGGGGAAAAGTAATGAATCATAATAAGGATTTTAAATAAATAATAACTAGTAGGTGGGACCCCTTGTGACTCCCTTTAGCTTTTAACAATCATAACACAACTAGTTAATCAAACAAAACATCCCTCCTTGTGACTCCCATTATCACATTCATATTTGACAATTTATATCAATGATAATTAAATATATATCATCCATTATATAAAAAAAAAAACATGTTGTCCAAAACTTATGAAGTCAACTGTCATCAACAATAAATAAAATAAAACTCAAAATCCATATTTTCCACTCTGAGATGCAATATTTCCCTTGTTGTTCCTATCACCTTTTGATCTCTCTGAATTTGCCTTTGGATATGTTGAGCCTTTAGGCCTAATATCGTTGTTCACATGAGAACAATCGTCCCTCAAATGCATCCGGGAGGACACAGATTTATCATAGCCATTGGAGGGTGAGGAAGGGGCAGCAATGGATTTTCCTTTGTTAGAGGCATGGTGGGCCTCGGTTTTCAACCTTTTGCTAGCATGGGAGGACTAAAATGGTGAGTGGATAGGGGCATATTGGACAATCTGATTGTTAGGTGGGGGACTAGGTAAAGACAAATTGGGCCAGCCACGATGTTTGGAGACTGCCTGGTGGACAATCTCTTGCCATCCTTCATTTTCGAGAACCTCGGGTTGCAATGAGACATGAGGGGGCACAAGAATACCAGGGGCTTGTGGAGCTTGGAAGGGAGGCCTTTCAGGCCTCGGTTGGACCACTTCTTGCCCAATCCAATTGAAAAACCCAGCCTGAAATAGCTAGCCTAACTCTTGTGAGTCAACATCAAAGTGTATGGAGAGTCTTGGCCTTCTTGGGCCTTTGTTCCAATTACCTCTCCCTCGGTTTCCTCTGCCATGGCTACCTCGGCTGAAAAAGATTATTCATGTATGCATGATTGATTAGCAAATAATTTCTTTAACAACCATACATGACAACTCCTTTTAAAAATATGAAATAAATTTTGGCTCAGCAACATATCAAACTCATGCAATCCAATCCATAGAAATTGTTTAATCGTTTTCAATGAGCAGGGGGTGAACAAAGGTTCTAGGATAAGTGATGGGTTTGTATTGAGAGAAAAAAATGTTAAAATGAGGGGGAAAAAGAATCATGTTTTCTACCCACAGGCAACAAACAATCAACTGTAATATAAACCAAAGAACATGTCACTATAATCCATCCAAGAAACTGCGATTTCAAACTGTTACAATACATAAGTTTCTTAACTGTAATTAAATTTTAGGAACAGCGAGTGAAAAATGAATATGGGAAGGCGAGGGGATTGTAATTAGCGAAAAGTGAAATAATGGTAGGGAGGAGAGCAGATACTGTTCATAAAACTAATTAAGTAATCCATAAAACCAATCTATATCAAACACAAAATATCCAACACCAACCAAATAATCCATTGTGATCAAATAAACAACTACTGTGTATAATTCAATCAGTTCTGTGTATTGACTTGCTCACTGTTCGCAATTAAATCCTTAACATAGTGTCATCAAAACAGGGCAATATGTCTTCAAAAACAACCTGTAGAAGAGTTTTGTTTCTTCTCATTTGTCCCATTTAATATTTAAAAAAAATTCCAAATGAACACACATTCACTTGTTTCCACTCTATTCTACATCAAAACATCAACCACAGTTCATGAATTATTTCCTCTTTCAAACACGGACACAAAAATCGTGCTTGATTCCATTCCTCTAAACAATTTAATAATCAATTTGCAATGAAATCATACTGTAAAAACTACCTGTGCCCATCTCTATTGGTGTAACCAACGATATCCATAACCATATGCATTGGAAAACCAAGTCACGACTGTCACGATTTTAAAATTGCAATAATCTCGATTGACAATTAAAACACACAACAACAACAACCATCAATTCAACTTATTACAATATACGAGACAACGACTGTGTATCCAATCCTATTTCTCAAATAAACCAATTTAAACCATGTTGAGCTATAGACTCGACTATTATAATAACAATGCAGTGACTAGATGCCAATAATCACAACCACTGTCGACGATACTCCACCAATTCAAAACAATCAATGGTATACTGACTGGCTCCATTTATTAAAAGTGAGATTGGAATAATAAAAAATGGTTGTGAGTAATCAAGGGTTTTCTCTGTAGACCAACAAAGGGAGACTGGAGTCAAGCTTCAAAAGCAAGTGAGAGACTCCCAAGACAATACGTTGAACCCACAGACCATATCACCAATAGCTTCGTGGACAGAGTGACAATTCACGAGATAGGTGAGACTATGAATAGAGGAGGGGAGTCTTCTTATAATAACACTGAGAACACACAGGGCATAACCCTCGTGGTTTTCCCAATCAAACCACGCAATGTTGATATAAAAAAAGAACCACGAAATAACAATCAACCCTAAAGAAAACATCTTGATAGCCACCCAACCAATTTGCAGAAACCACAATTATACGTGAACCCGCGATCAGGTGAAAACGTTAGCAATGACCCATGGTGGTTCCAAAATCAAACGTCGCAACCAAATACGACTGGACAATTTTACAAGAACTGTATGGAGATAGCCAACAAGTCTGGACCATATGAAACCCTCCAAGCAAAACCAATAAGGATGACAGAGAGCCTTCATGGCTTCTAGCACTCAGAATAATTAATGAAATTGTGACATCAACCATTATTGCAATGAAAACCACACAAACAATCCATTCCAGAGAACATCACAAGTTTACACAGCTGCCAGTCTCGATAAAGCACAAACCCATACATCACTGAGCCAATATTTATTTTGTAACCAGAGCGGGTTCATGGATGGTGAAAAAGACATACCTGTAACCAAGAAGCCTTAAAAACGTGAGCTTAGTTGAGCAGTTCTTCCCTTGCCTGAAAGTCGGAGCATAACACAGTGGAACAAAATTGAAAAATTTCCAAGCTAGGGTGACAGCCAGTGGGAGAGGTATGGAGTGACGTGTAGTAAATGCATGTCTCCTCCATCCTCCACTCATTCAATTCCTTAGTACACGCCAGCCAACCCTTCATTAATTCATTTAGTTAATCTATGCATCGATCTTAACATCCATCACTTGTCAAATGTGCCACCCTATATCACATTAACCATTTCCAACCACACCATAACTCATATCACATCTGTCTCCATATAACTCAATAAGTCATGTAGCCACTAACCCTATTAGCTATGACTAACAACAATCCTTAAATTTTAATGCATGTATTCTAGCATAGTAGCATATTTTAATTTTTTCCTTATATTTTTTCCATATGGCTCTTTTCACTTGCTCTTATTTCATATTACTAACATGTGTCTTGTGTAGGTGCAACATGTAACAGATCATAGCGCTAAATAGTAAAGTCATAACAGTGGATATAGGCCATTCACACAATATGGAATTTAGAGCTTAGAGCAATTAGAACAACACATAATACACATTTTCCATCTATTATTATGTCGCAAATAAAACCAAGAAATCATCAATCATATAGAACCCTGTAAGCAGTGTCGAACAACAACATCAACCTCAAATAAGAACTAGATATGATCTCCCAATCTACAAGGGGGTCCTACCCACTAGTATTATATATATCATTATCTTATAATAATAGGCCTTACAAACACTTTGCGGGTAAAATCCTTGTTGAGATTTTTTATCATCAACAATGAGAAAAGACCATGGGCTGGGTAGCGCCAATTGAAGGAGTCATGGGGGCTCCACTAACCATAGCAATGAAAACTCACAACCCAATATAAAATCCTAAGGCCAACTAATAATCAGAGAGCACACCAAAGTAAAGAAAAAATGTCAATGCACACAAACAAGATATAGTGGCTGAAAAGGGGCCTCCCTCACTAGAGTAGGTATGTCTCTCCCAAGAGGGGCCCGAGACTCCCTTCAAAATATTGGAGGTATCAGAATCAGTTATAAGGGCCCTCGTGGGATTAATAACAAAGTTAGTCAGATCCCCCCGGAGAGGTAATCCTCCATAAATGTTGTGTGTTGTCCGACCCTTATCTGACTTAGGGTACCTACAAAATAACCCCTGCAAGTAACCTATGTGGCTACCTATATCAAACAACTAGAGCCACCACAATATAACCAATGTGCAGGAGAACAATCGTAAGTTTGGTCCACTGTATAGGTAGGGTAACAAACCCTGAAATCTTGAAAGCATCGCCTCTCACGGAGGTAAAGGTACTAGCAAGACCCCCATATACGAATGAAACCACATAAATATCTCTGACAATAGGGAGGTATTAGAGGGTTATCTTTGCAACCAACTTCACGCAACCTCATGCTTAACTCCAATTTGAGCAGAGCATCTTGACGTCACTAATTACACAATGGATTTCACCACTCCCTAGTCATACACATATGTTTAGTTTAATAGCCTTGGAGATTTTTACTCACAAAATCCTATTCCAAGGTCCTATGTCCTATGCTTGTTTGTGTACCCTGAAAAATAAAATAATTTCTATTAAATTTTAATTAATCAGCGTTACTTTTAATGGCTTTTGTTTACTCAAAAGATGTGGTCATGAAACTGATGATATTATGACTTAGCATATCAAATAAATGAATATAATATAGTGTTAAGTCCTAATCTTAAATTCTCAAAAGATGGTAAGATTTTCAAATGCAACTTTCAATGCATTTTCTACAATTTCAATATAATGCAATCTTTCCTCATGTGTCAAGATCAATACTAAGTTACCAAAAGAGCAAATGCCATAATGAAAAATGAGAAAAAAAAAATTGTATTTTCGATATAAAGAAACAAAAATGCAAGTACTAAATAGAAGCTTGATATACAGACCCTATTGCAAGAAAAAAGAGACAAGCCAAGCAGGATACCAAGAAGTAAACACTCAGACCAATATGCAAGGACAACCAATAAAAAAGATTATAAGAAAGAATACCGCACAAAAATCCAACAATAAGAAGGTTTCCTATCACTTTGTAAGCACTCAACAGTTAGGACAGAGACCCAAGAAGACTCAATAACCAACCAAACTCACCCAACAAACACCAAACTTAGCCAGTAAGCCTAAAAATTTGATGTGCATGACTGTTTGAGAAAAACTCACGTATGCATGTGCCTTATAGAAGGACAGCTCGCGTATGTACGCGTTTGTCAAGGGGAAAACTGTGTATATGTAGTAAAACACTGCCAAGGCAAGGATTAAGCCAAGAAACTCAAATGAAAAGTAAAAATAGGTTGTCAAGCAATCAGGCGACAAGGAAACTCAGGCTAACAAAGATCAAGTCAAGGAGAAAAACACTTCAAACCCCAAAACATAAGATCATTCCCCAATATGGTCTCCAATTCTATTAGGTGGAAAACATATCTATAGCATGAGGTAAACCACAACAGATGGAATGACACACAAAAAACAACTCTAATATCAAGTATGTTATATAAATGAAATGCTAACAGGACAAGATCAAGAGCCTACCTCATCCGGATGTTCGATGGAGACCACTGTTGAGCACGCAACTCAAATATTTATACCTACAACTTGTCCTCAACAACCAAGATACACAAGCATATGGTGATAATATATGATGTTAGCATATAAATTAGCATAATCCATTAACATACATGACAAATACGTCCATGGAATAATAATTCAAATATTTGCAAGATATCAATTGGATGAGAAAAGAGTATTTCTATTAAAATAATCAACATGATCATATATGTGACAAACTTCTGTATCAACACATATCATAACCGAGAAACTAAGTCCCTCTAGTTGGGCCTCCACCAAAGGCAATCTCATATAAAGGAGACATTGAGGTTCTCCATCAAAGAAGGAAGAGCTTGGGGGCTGAAAAATGTGTTCATACTTTCAAGGATAAAGGGATGCAGACTCAATATGAAGTGAAATTTCTCTAGAGTATCTTTTCTCTCAAAAGTTGAATTCTCTCCTCCTTTGTGGCTTAGATATGGCTTGATTTATAGCCTTCAAATGGAACTGAAGGGCCGAGTCGGAGCATTTCCAGTATATGGAAGGTCAAGGATCGCGATGTGACATAGAAACCCAACATAATTTTTAATTTTGAGAACCAAACCTAATGTATGTGGGTTGTAGTGGAGCAACATGCGTATACACATGTTGTCTAACTGGTAGGGCACGTATATGTGGAAAAATATTTTTTTTTGACTCTGGAAGGTACAAAATGGGACGTCAAGTCTGCATAGGGAAATGGAAAGGCCATCCAAGCAAGTTGCATGGGGTGAGGTAAAATTTTCTATAACAGTGAGCAAGCGAGGAAGGTTTCTTGGCATGATAGTTGGTCATCGACAACTTCATGGTGGAGTAGATTGCGAAGAGGGTTTTGTGACAACAGTTCCTTAGAACAATTTTGCAGCACTAAGACAAGGGTGTATGGAGTTGGAGTTGTGGGCTTGATTGATTTGGTGATGAAATAGGTTGGTAGTTCCGGTGGGTTGGCGGTGAACTTGGGATGCAACAATTTTTCAAATGAAGAGTTATAATAATAATGGAACAACCATAGTTTTTGTGTAGCGAACCATAGAAAGTGAAACCCCTATATATACTTTTGTATAGAATTCATCCAAGTTGATGGTCATTCTAATTGGTGCACGTCGCAGATTGATGAATTTGAGTTCATGACACTTTCATCCATAGGATAGGAGGCACACTGGAGGAAGAAGTGGTTTTACGGTGGGCATGTTCAAGAGGCAGTTGATCCAAGGTTATATGGAGTGGATGCCTTGGAAAAAGGAAGTGGATGAGGACGTGTTGTGGATGAAAATTCACGGTTGGCCTAAGGAGTAGGCAAAGTGTCTGCTAGAACTTGAGGATTAAGGTCGTCTAGGTGGAGAAGCACAGAGAACAGAAGTGCACAAGGTTCGGTTTAAGTTTTCATGGAGAGTTGAATGCACCACCAGAAACCAATATTCACCACATGCCATGGAAAGGATGAGTTTATCGATGGCATGATAGCGTGGACTAGATCACACAATCAATTGACAAAGTTGAACGTGGAAAATTCGTATGGAGGACACGTTGCAAGTTGCACAATATGGTGAGAAAATTCGTTCAATGGAGTTGTCCGAAAGGATGAGACGAGTCACACAATAGAGCAACAAACAATTTTCTCAAACATTGGGAAAAGATGAAGATCTTGGAGATTGGGGTGGGAGAATCGATGGAGGATGAACCAACCGAGTGCATGATGAGTTCATGACTTGAGGGGAGTTCAAGTGCAAATTGCGTAGTTGGGTTGGTGGTTTGACCCATGGTAAGTATCTTGGAAACACTTCGCCGGGTCGACCTTGCACCAAGCCACATGGATTTGGAATAGATTAGATTGTTGGTAGGACAATGCACTTCATTGTACAAACCAAAGTGATTTTCGGTTGAGTCATGGAGGACTCCGTGAAGGACTGAACCACAACATGGGATGATTTGGGCAGTGACAAAAGTGTGGATTTGGCCTTGGTGTGGAGATAACCAAGGAGAGTAGAGACAAAATGGTGGAGGTGTGAAAGTTGGCCACACAATAGTTTGGCTTGAACAAGTTGGACCGACGAACTTAGGTGCTAGTGATTGGTATGAATTTGTGTGGAGATTAACTGTAAGGTACCAAATGTAATATAATATGTGGAAACATGAATATTCAATAGATATCAATGGAACAACACAATATTGAGAAGAGAAACACAAAAAATGATTCCTTTATTCAGAGAAAGAAATGTTCACTTTCCTCTTTGAGGGGGAAACCTCGAGGAGAGTAGAGCTCTATTACAATAATTCTCACGACCAAGTTTCTCATGCCTGCTACTCATATTTATACTAATTTTATCTTTTACAGAACATTCTATAGGAAGATATTTCTAAAAGCAAAAGATTCTATCAGGTCTTCTTACATTGACATGTTCACATTTATTAAATAGGCCTTATTAACTAATGTCATCCTTTATTACATGGAAAACATATTATTCTACCTATGTGTGGGGTTAGGGAGGTTAGTGTTATGAGGAAAATATCTTTATGGCTAGGGAAAAACCACAACAGACAGAACGACACCCATAAATAAACTCTAATATCAAGTATGCTATATAAATGAAATGATAACAAGACAAGGCTAAGAGCCTACTTTGTTCAGACATTTGAAGAAGAACATCATTGAGCACGTGACCAAAAACTTTATACCTGCAACTTGTCCTCAACAACCAAGATACACAAGCATATGGTGATAATATATTATGTCAGCATATAAATTAGCATAATCCATTAACATACATGACAAATATTCCCATGGAAAGTAATTCAAATATTTGCAATATATCAATTGAACGAGAAAAGAGTATTTCTATTAAAGTAATCAACAAAAGTACATAGGTGACAAACTTCTGTAACGACACATATCAGAACCGAGAAACTAAGTCCCTCTAGTTGGTCCTCCACCACTTCAATTCTCTGCAAAGGAAAGATCATATATAGAGGTCAATGAGGTTCTCCATCACAAAGTAGAAAGATATTGGGGGATGAACACAAGAAGTTCATACTTTCAAAGAAAAAAGGATGCAAACTCAATATGAAGTGAAATTTCTCCCGAGTGTATTTTCTCTCAATGTTGATTTTTTTTTTAGGCTTGGATATGGCTCAATTTATAGCCTCCAAATGGAACTCAAGGGTCGATTCAGAGCGTTTATAGTATATGGAAGGTCAAGGATCATGGATCTCGTGACATGGCATGGAAAGCCAACATAATTTTTAATTTTTGAACACCAAACCCAATGTACGAGGGTTGTAGTGGAGAAACTTGTGTATAAGCGTGTTGTATACTTGATAGGGTGCATATATGTACGAAAATGTGCATTTTTTTCTCTGGAGTGAACAAAAAGGGGACTTCAAGTCTACAAAGGGAAATGGAAGGCCATCCAAACAAGCTGCATGGAGTGAGCAACATTTTTTGTAACAGATGCCCCCTAATGTGTGAGGTCATAGGATTATCTGTGATGGCCAAAATATATTATAATTCCCAGAAATGGAGTAATGAAGACTCAACTCGAAGTACTAGTTACTGATGAGAATATTACAATCCATAATGACTTTGTACACATGGATACCAATCTGAATTACACTGCAGATCCATGTGGATATATATCAAATATTTTTTCATGGCCATGAATAGGAAATACAAAGTGGACATATGCCATATGATGTCATAGTCACGAACAAGACACAGTGGATTCCAGTCTCAAAATCAACTAAATATATTTGTATACAATGGAGTACAATCTGATCTCCATGATCACTGAAGTCGTATAGGTATGGTTTAATGAAATACAACAACATATAAGGGATGTTGCTACTGTAAGATGGAGGTCTTCTACATTATCCATTGAAGGTGCAAGTCTACATTATTTGAATAGAGTATTTGAGGTCGAACACAATGAGACTTTGTTTGATTACCAATCATTAAGGTATACCATTAACAAATGTGAGACAACCCACCGATAATGAAAGTAGGTGTTAAGGCACCAAGTACATTCCATAAGTGTGAATAAGGGTGTTGAGGTCGAACACTTGAAGAATCCATTGATCATGAGACATTGATGTATTCCCAACTGTCATTGGCGGGAGAACCTGACACTGATGACTGCAAGCCTCTAGGTACTCATAGGGCTCTAGGTATTGTTTCCAGAATAGATGAGCTGAAGTCGATGGAAGGAGACTCACTAGAAGGACAGCATTAAGGAATATCTCATCATCCAACACGAGGTACAAAGCAATAGCTTGGTTATTAGGAGGAGCTCGGACGAATAGGATTTTCACGAACCAATGACCATGTGTATCTCTTGCATGCACCAAATGAAAGTAGTACATGAAAGAGACCCTCTTAATAGAAACCAATAAGGAAACTTTTCGACAAAGGAGAGGAAACCACCAATAAGTCTAATGGAATCCAAGACACTACACGAATCCCAATGTGTGAATATATGTATTGTCATCGAACATAAGGGAAACCCCCGAATTAGCGACCAATGAGGAAATGTCATATGTTGGGTTCAAGGTTACCTACCAATGATGAAAGTAGGCCTAGGGTGCAAGGTAGTACAACAACTTCATGTGATTCTGAGATACATTGAGGCTATGGCCGACATGCAAAGTCAAGAGTTATGAGAAATGGCCAACACGGGATTTTAAACTTCGCTTGAACAAGATCATGAGACATATGGATAACTTGGGCAACATAGACTTGATAATGATCATTGATAAAAAAATTGTGACACAGGAGGCATCAACAAATTCTCTATAGGTACTGGAAGAATAACCCATTGGAGAAGTAAACTCTAAGTAACGATCTCAACTTCCTAGGGTCATGCTAAACCCAAACTTTGGATGAAAATGGACTCAAACTTTTGTGTTATGTTCAAATGCGACACGACTGTTGCTGATAAGAGATAATATTCTTTTCCCACCTGTATTTTCTTCGTTTTGATAGGCCAAGAAATGCTATGATACGGAAGAGGAAATAAGTGTCGTGAGTAATCAACTAGTTCCAAGAATTGAAACATACATATGCTTAATGCAAGGAATTACATGCGGGGTTTGGATATTCGGGGGGATGTTTCCTCTACGGGTAAAGGGTGTCAAGCTGCAAAGGATATGTGGAAGGCATTGCTTGGCTAGTGATGCAAATTTTTTAGGCAAGAGGCTTATAACGAGAAAGCGAGAACTGAAAATAGGCTCATCAATGCAATCAGGATGATGGAATGCAATTACAACTTGACTCAACAATGTCCTTTTTCGTAGATTTAGTCCCCTAGGCCCGAAAAAGTATAAAATAATACCCAGGAGAACTCTTCTATCCAATGGTGACTAGAGTATTCCTTTTTCGTAATTAATCTACTTGTTCTGAAAAATCATTAAACTTATACCAACTAGATGTCCTTTCAAAACCAGTTAACGAGTGTGAAAGAGACAATTTCACTCGACAATCTTTTCATTTTTTCAAGAGTCGAAAAAGAGCTTAACCAAGACTCAGGGGAGTCCCATAGGTAACGGTCAGAATGTTTGTGAGTAAGAAAATGGGGTTCAAACACAAATTCATATTGGGACTATAAGGAACTCTCGGTCCTATGGAATAACTTCTTCATGGGCACCAAATGATACAAATGTTCTAACTAGGGAACCCATGTTTGGTAAGTCTCTACCACTTAATAAAGAAACTTCTAGTAGCAGTGAGAAGGTTATGTGCCACTAAGAAATGGGTTTGTCCCTAAGGTGTATGGATCAAGGTTATAGGACTATGCAAGAATGCAAAGTGGAATGAAAACCTATCATATATGACAGTGAAAGAACATACATGTTGGAGGCATGAACAGGTGGAATGACACTGGAAATCCATAAAAAACTTTGGACAAAAACACTAAAATCCATGTCTTTCCACTGCACAATTAGTCCATAAGGCCAAAAATAGAAAAGAATGGGGTAAAACTATACAAAGTGGGTAAAATATATTAGTTTAATAGTAAAAATAAGAAATTTGACCATACCATTTCAGTTTTTCACCCACATAGTGCTTTCTATGCCATTTTGTCCACAATCTTTCTGTGGTGATTCAAGGAGATACGATAAACGGAATCAACAACCGTCTGGACCAAGTAAGTACCCATCCCATTTACTTCCATTTCAATGGTTTACATTTAATTTTTAGTCCTCATTTTTTGAGTATTAGAGGACGTTACATGGAAACTAGTGTTGGATTTACTTCACACACACCTAGGATTTATTTTTCCTAAGGTTTTTCCTTGTTTATTAGTCATAATTAGACATTATCTAGTCTCCTATATTTTAGGGGAGAATATTCCACTTGGAGAATATTCTCATTTAGTTGACACTTCAGTTTGACTAGTTGAATTGAGTTTAGATGCTGCATTGGTTTTTTCACCATGCAAAATTCGGATCATCACCAACTAATGCACACTTTCCTTGGGATCATCACCATACTGAAGCATTACCCTTGATTCCCTAATTTAACTCCTCACTACTCTCTGTTCAGTCAGTTAACTGAAGACTAGTTGACTAGTTAACTCAACTAGGTGGTAGTTCACTCCCGTAACTATTGGTGTGTGTCCAGATCACTCTAGACCACCACTATGGATCATTAGTTACTCATGTATCTTATATCTATTGTAAACTATTCACTCTTTGAGTGTGGAATACAGCTAATGATAATTCTTTCATTATTTCTCTCCTTCTTCTTTCTCCAATTCTCTCTACAATTGTGTGTATTATTGTTTAGCTAGATCTATTCTGTTCAGGTTCAACACATTTACATGGTATCACAGCCGACGGATTGATAAGAAAAATCTACACCAATTTTTTTTGTAGGCACAAAATATTGAAGACAACAAAAATATGGATTATTCGTCGGAAATACTTCTCACGCTTCATAACCATTTGGAATGGAAGCCAAAAATTATTCTTCTTCTCAGATGCAGAGGCTTGTACCAAATAACTATGGCAATGGAAGTAGAGCCTGATTCTATTGATGAGAAAAACAATTTTCTCAATAGACAAGATATGGCCATAGGATGTATCCTCTATTTTATTTCTCCTGAAATTTTCCATCAAGTATATGATGACTCACAAGAATCAACTCCAAATGAATTATGGACCAGATTGGAGGTTCTATTTGGGAATAAATAAGATTGTGAAGATTTCATGTAGGAGGTTGAACAGATAGAGCCATAAGAGAATCCATAAGAAGATCAAACATTTTATTATGAAGAGTCTTCTACACAAGTGTTTGCAGAAATTTGTATTTCATTAATTGAAGATGATGTCTACTCCATTTAAAATTTGTTTACTGAAATTTATGTGGAAGATATATGGCATGCATCTCAGGAGTCACATGCAGACACTTTTGCATGCACCATGCATGCATCTCAGGAGACAAAAAGAGATCTGCACAAATCAGTCTCCATTCTTATATTTTTTGAGCACAATTTGCATAAACAAATTGGATATTTGAATTCCTCTCGGGAAAATATCCAATTTAAAAAAAAAACAATCGTCCGAAACGAAGTCCGGAAAGTGAAGTTATGATCGTTTTAAAATCAACAAAATTTCAGTGTTTTTCCGGAAATGGCCGCACGGTTTTCAAAATTTCATCCCAACTTTATTTGGATATTCTTAATTACAAGAAGAGAAAGTGGATATGGCTGGACATATCAATGATGCGTCTACTTCATCATATCCATGTAGACATCTACATATTCAACAAAATCTTCAACGAACACAAACTTGCACAGTTGGGAGGTCTTCTTGGAGTGAAGGATAGGGTTGCTTAGCAACTGCTTTTTGTTCCTTCTCATTTTATTTTTTTATTAATTTTAATTTGAGAGGGGGGGAGGGGGGGGGGGTTCCCATGAGGTTTTCCCTCTTTCCTCATTTATTTCAATGTATCTTTTGTATTTGGGTAGCTAACATGGCCTTGTTGTCGGAACCCATTCTTTATATTCACCATAGTGATGTTCAAGGGGTGTTGGAGTTACTTCACACACACCTAGGATTTATTTTTCCTAAGGTTTTTCCTTGTTTATTAGTCATAATTAGACATTATCTAGTCTCCTATATTTTAGGGTAGAATATTCCACCTGGAAAATATTCTCGTTCAGTTGACAGTTCAGTTTGACTAGTTGAGTTGATTTTAGATGTTGCATTGGTTTTGTCACCATGCAACATTGGGATCATCACCAGCTAATGCGCACTTTCCTCGGGATCATCACCAGACTGATGCATTATCCTTTATTCCCTCAGTTAACTCCTCACTACTGTCTATTCATTCAGTTAACTAAAGACTAGTTGACTAGTTAACTCAACTAGGTGGCAGTTCACTCCCGTAATTGTCTGAGAGACTAGAATAGGTGGCAGTTCACTCCCATACCTATTGGTGTGTGTCCAGATCACTCTAGACCACCACTATGGCTCATTAGTTACTCATGTATCCTATATCTATTGTAAACTATTCACTCTTTGAGTGTAGAATACGGTTAATGAGAATTCTTTCATTCTTTCTCTCCTTCTTCTTCTTTCTCCAATTCTCTCTGAAACTGTGTGTATTATTGTTTAGCTAGATCTATTCTGTGCAGGTTCAACACATTTACAACTAGGGTGTACATGGGTGACAGGTCATCGGGTCACATATACGATCCCATATATGTGGGAAAAGAGAAGCCTGCACACATATATGAATCCCTATACATGACTTTCATAAGTTTATCCTGCGTACAAGTCCGTGAACAAGTTATTTAAATGGTTTAACTCAAAAAATGAATTTTCCTTTGCAGGGTGGTTATTGAATGGATGGAAATGGAGCATGAAGAGATATATGCAGCAGTGGGAAGAGACACAAGGTCCCAACAATATTTGAAACAGTCTGGCCTTTATAAATTTTTGGCTCTCAAAGGAATGAGGGCTCAGGTGAGGTTACTCCAGTTACTAGTAAACTATTGGGATCCAGAGATAGAGTCTTTCAATCTCGATGGGAAACCATTGAGGATTGAAATGGACGACATATATTTTATCACAGGGCGAGGTGGTGAATCTCAAGGCCCGAGGGGATGGAAGTGGTATGACTATGGAGGAGTACATTTCCACCCACTATGTTGCAGGCAAAAATAAAGTAGGGAGCTAACTCCCTATTAGGGAAATCGAGAACCTGATTCAAAAGATCATTGTGCTTGTACTCACATGGATTTTAGGGTCGGCCTTATTGCACCACACATTAAGGACACTCATGTTCTATGTGGTGGAGTGTTTAAGACCCATTTTTTATGACTATTCTACCTCACTGCTAGCCAACATGAAGAACCAGTTGACGGATTGGAAACAAGGGTGAATGGGGAATTTCATATTTTCATCCATACTTTGTAGTTTTTTCATTGAGAGGGTTCTAGGCTTGAGCCCTAGAGTAGAGATTACTCCACACGGACTGTGCAATCCAACAATGCCACGGTGGACCGACGTGATGAGGTGGCTAGGAGGTGGTAGGGTGCCAACCCCCTACAATGATGAGTTCTTTTTCTTGTGGCACCGACAGGTCATAGCCATTGATGACTATCCTTATGCAGGGATCGACTATAGAGGGGACCCTGACATGCCATTTCCACCAAGTTCCGCCTATGGTGATATTGGTAAGAAAGGATTTTTATATATTTCATTTTTTGTGTTTTTCAATTTTGATAAAGGAAAAATAAAAACACAAATATTTTTGTATGGTGTCAAGTATTAACAATTTCTTTGTTACGCAGACGTAGGTCCGCGGTGAACATAGGGATTCCCACGACATCGATGAAGGGGCCGAGGATATGAGATAGTAAGCGGGGACACAAAGAGAGTGCTACAGAATGTACAAGGGAACTTGTTTAGATTGATGCACAAGATTCATATGGAACAAGTGGAGGATTTGCCAGAGGTGATGCAATGATAGGTGGTGGGTGTACCCCATGAGTGGGTGCAACTCTTTCAGCGTCTTGCAAACGACATAGTGTGATATTATGACATGCATATGGAACCATAGGCATATATGTCATGGTCATGCTATGTATATACCATATGTATTTTGAGGGTGTGAGCCCCATTTTCTTCTATGACACCATATTTTTTGGGCTTGAAAGGATGAAATATAAAAAGAAAATTGGTCTTCGGCTTTACTTATATATGTAACAATGCATAAATATATGAATGTGTTTTCTTTACTTAGTTATATGAAAAATTCCAATGTAAAATGTAATTAGCATATGCATCAGATACTTGATTAGAACTTCTAGGGATGTGATTATAAGTAAGGAAATAAAAGTATCGTTCCAAAAGTCGTACCAGTGGGAATCATCGGAGTAGAGTAGGATCTCTCACATGGTAACTACTGTTCAACTAACATATGACTAACTGGGAGTCCAGGTGAACTTCTAAAGATCGAACACCATATGAAATGGCGTCGTGTAATAACTCTATAATGATGCTATACTCAACCACATTATTCATTGATGGCTCCAGACAAAATCCACCTGAAGACACCAGTTGGCTCTCAGGTGAGTAAATGACCCAAGCGGCGGAATCCATGTTCCATGTATGAAGACTGGCACCATCCAGGAATCCTAAGTAAATCGAAGATTTCATTGACATCTACCAACCAAGGAGAAAACTCAATAAGAAATACGATGAAACAAAGAAAAGATAAAGAAGTATATACATTAAGATACACTAGTATACAAAGGTCACACCCGAGTTTGAGGGCTCAAGTTTAATACCTTTTAAGGTAGAGACCATTTCTGGGCTCATCCAACATATTCCCCTCATAATATTCTAATTCACATGCTCCTTTCTCTAAGACACGTCGCACAATATAAGGACCGTGCCACATGGGTTTGAACTTACCTACCCTTAGTGGTTCTTTAGCTTGGTCATCAAGGAGAACCAATTCACCCTCAACGTACTGTCGAGGATAGACAGACTTATCGTATTAGACCTTAACATATTATTTATTCATTTAGATATCCGTAGAGGTGTCTTGACACAGCTCATCAAGGTGCTATAGGTGCATGAGGAATTCTTCAAGATCATATGTGTTAGGTAGGAGCTCAATTGCCAATTTAAGGGAAGGGATTTCAAATTCAATCGGAAGAATCGACTCCACGCCATGTACTAACTAAAAAGGAGAGAAACCAGTGGAAGTACTTACCATGGTTCGGTATGCCCAAAGTGCATGATTAAGCATCACATGCCAGTCATATTTACTTTGGCTGACTTTTTTTCGCAAAATGGTCCTGAGAGATTTATTCATTGCCTCTACTTGTCCATTTTCTCGGGGGTAATAAGGGGAAGAATGACCATATTTAAACCCCAATTTTGATGCTAAATATTTCATCATTTCATTATGAAAGTGACTTCCATGATCAATGAAAATCTCTTTTGGTATTCTGAATCAGACTATAATCTGGTTGAACATGAACAATGTTGCATTCTTACCATCAGATTTAATGGTAGGCATGGCCTCTTCCCATTTAGTAAAATAATCCATGGCCATGATAATATGTTGGTGCCCCCCAGCCGAGGTTGGGTTGTAGTCCATAAAATCCACCCCCCACTTGGTGAAGGGATCGACGGGGATGACTATGTGAAGAGGGGTTGGGTGTGAGCACATTTTCCTAGCAAGCACCTGGCAAGGGTGACACTTTTTGACTGCTTCAAAGCAATCCTTAAAAATTGACAGCCAAAAACAATCGGCTCATAATATCTTTTGGGTTGTCGCAAGCTCGGATAAATTTCCACCACATGCCCCACTATGAGAGTCATTGAGAATAGCTTCAACTTCCTCCTGAGCCAAGCAATGACATAATATATTGTCCACCCCTCGAGGATACATAGTGTTGTCGATAATAAGGTAGTTCTTAGCCTGATGACGTATACATTGTCGATCGTCTCTCGACAGATGCTGGGGTAGATTCAAGGTTTGAAGGTAGATCAAAATGTCTCCACACCAGGGATACGAAGACGAGATAAGGAAAATATGTTCATCCGCAAATGAATCATCATGAAAAATTTCCTCATTTAGTTGAGGGAAGTCCAACATCAATTCGGAAAAAACTAGCGATTTCTTAGATTTCACGGAAGAAAAATTGAGATCAAATTCTTGCAAAATAACAATCCACTTATTGTATTTCCCCCCTATGAAATGCCTGGTAAGGACATATTGAAATGGATTGATATCCTCAACTACATTAGTTTTTCACAGTAAGATATAATTTCTTAATATTTGAACCACATGTACAACGACCAAGGCCAACTTCTCTGCGTGAGAGTATTTAAGTTCAGGACCAACTAGGTTTTGATTGAGATAGTAAATAATGTGCTCATAGACCTCATCGACCTCTTGAACCAATACCATACCAACCGTCCCTTCAGACACGACGATATAAATCAAATAGTCTCTACTGTAGTTTGGAGGCTTCAACAGAGGTGCTGATACCAAGGCTTTCTTAAGAGCATCAAAGGATTCCTGGGCTCACTCATCCCATATAAATAGATTTTCCTTCTTCAAAAGATGCATGAAACCTTTAGTTAAATTATCATAGTTCACTATGAAATGACATAGGAAGTTGTCCTTCCCTTGTAAACCTTGAAGTTTTCGAATGTTGTGCATGGGAGGCAACCAAAGTATTACCTCAACCTTCATAGGATCCACCATGATCCCATGTGTTAGCACTGAGAATTACCCTCCAACTGCAAGAGGATAAGCCCGGTACCCATCAAAAAAGTAAATGGATTAAAATGGTTGGAGTAGGTGGGTCAGTGAGACTATAGGGAGAGGAAAAGGTAACAGAAGTAACTACAGATCAGTTCGAGAATATTGGGCTATGGAATCATAAGTATCATGAATAATGAAGGCATTTAAACTGCCTATCAGACAAAATGATTTATGTGGTGATGAGGTGAAAAAAGAAAGAATGTGTTTGAGTGATGAACCATGAAATATGGGCAAGATGACATCAGATCCTCTACCACATCAGGAATCCACAGATCAGAGAGATGCTACATCCAGACAAGAATAAAAACAAAAAATATCTGATGAACCATGAAATATGGGCATGATGACAATAGATCCTTCATCGCCTCAAGAATCAAATCAGAGAGATTACATCTAGACAAGAAGAAAAATAGAAAACATATGATGAACCATGAAAGATGGGCATGATGACAACACATCCTCCATCACCTCAAGAATCCATAAATAAGAGATATTACATTTAGACAAGAAGAATTAGAACAATGTGTAAAATAAGAAGACGGCCTGATAAAAATAATCCAAAGGAATCTTCAATAACATAATATTTACAATCTAAGCCCTCAGCCTTACAAACTAAAAATACAGAGCCATGCTCATAAAACTCTCTCGGCTCTCCAACCTCTGAAAAACACCCTTCCCCTTTTCAAAATCTTAAACTGATCTATTTATAATCAGATCAGTCCACAACTTCCAGAAGTGTGAGTTGGCCATCTCATTCAAAGATTTCGTCTGTGCATCCTTCTGTCAGAATGTGTGTGTGTTCTCCTGTCAAATGCAAGCTCAAACTAGTATGGGTCTGCAAGAATAAATCATCCATCATGGTACCTCAGGCTGACAATTTTGTCTCCTCGGCCATAGCTTCTAGGCCTTCTATTTATGGACCGAGCTAAGGTTTTAGCTACCAATCCCTTTTCATTAACTAAATCCTCCTCGAGATCGGAGCATGGCTTAACGCCTAGGGGGTGGCCACATGTTGCTATCGGATTTGATGTTATATAAGCACGTGATTGCAGGGCCATAAAAGGTGGTTTGGATTGACACCACTTTTGAGCCCGAAATTCACCACCTTCCGCCATGTATCTCTTTCGCTATACCATGGTTTCAATCGGGACCGCTCAAGAATTTTATTGTTTGAGCATGTTGCGTCCCTGCAATGAAATGTCGGACCCTAGTTGTGATCTATGATCTGGGAAAGCACTACCTTTGTTTCCACATGCTACTCTCAGATGGACCCTACGCCATGTTGCAAAGGTCAACAGTTCAAAACTACTTCGGGAGTTCGGGCTTCGGGCATTTTCTATGCATAGCTCTTACAATCCTATGGAGTGCCATATTTCCAGAGTGGGAGATATGGAATTGCATGTCCTCTTGTATTGGAAAGTTGAGATTCACTTTGGGAGTTCAGGCTTTGGGCCTTTTTCTTCCACTTTCTTGCACAATCCTCCAAAGTGTCGAATTCCCAAAGTGTGAGATCTGGTGACATGTGTTCCCAGCCTTCAATGGCTCATATTTATTTCGAGACTTCAAGACGCTTGGCTAGTCATTAATCCTTATGCGAATCTTAAACTCTAACTGTCCAAGAGCCGCTAATCTGAACTATATACGGAATCTCCATCGTTGAAACATGAACTTGTCTACTTGCCTGTGTTTCTGCCCGAAATGGATTTCTTTTGAATGCTGTGCTTGGATGCTTCCTGTGCAGACCATGGACTTGGATGACATGCTTCCCTTGAAAACTATATGTGATAACACCATGCTCAGACACTATAAATCCTAAAATATGACCATACCTAACGCATAAGATGCACTTGTGAGGGTTCAATTGAATGCGATAATAGCGACATATCTCAAATACTAGTCAAAGGTGAGTTGAGTGATCTACCCTCTTGCGAGAGTGAGTAGCAAGATAATCTAGGTAAGCTTCGAAAATATTCTTAAGATCATGAAATGAAAAGTCCATGGCACGTTGAAAGGTTGCTCTGGTGTTTTTAAGGCCGAAACGCATTTTTCGATATGTAAAGGTACCCCAAGGAAAAAGTGTTGATCCTCAGGTTTGATCTGAATTTGATTATACCCTAAAAATACGCCCATAAAGGAAAAGACTTCACTTCCTACACACTTGTCAAGAATCTGGTCAATGAAAGGAGTGGGGAAGTTATCTTTAGGAAAATCCTTATTTAGGTCTCTAAAATCCATACACACAGAGACAATTCCTTGCTTTTTATCTTTGGGAACGGGATTGGACACCCATTCGGTCAAGGGAACCGGGTAGATGAAACCAACATTAAGTAGCTTATCTAATGTTTCCTTAATAGCGGGGACCTTCCTAGGATTAACAACTCTATGTTGTCGAACATGTTTAGCATTCATATAGGTTTTGATTTCATGTTTGATAATGTTGGGATCGATCCTTGGAATCTCTTCATATGACCAAGAGAATACATCTTGGAATTCCTTGAAGAGATCGATGTAGATCTGAATTTCTTTAGGCAAACAATCTGCATTGATATATATGTTCTCGATTTTACCAGGGGTAGGAGAGATGTTGATCGTAATGGTCAGAGAAATATTCTCCATGTTTCCTTCAGCATAAATTCCAAGCGTATCTAATTGAACCATAGCATGACTAACCATCTCACTCAATGTAGATCTAAATTCATCATGTTCGATCTTAACAAGCTCAAGGAGAAAATAGGATCAATGATGCATATCGTCCCAAGGCTTATCAGGACCAGACATGGCCTCTAAGATGGATTTATATGAAGGTAAAGTATCGTCAAGGAAATAATGTGAAAAATATGATTGAGCATCCCATATGGGCTTTATAAATGGATCCACCTCATTTGTCTGCGAGGATGAAGGATCCGAGTTAGCAACAATGTCTTGAATAGCCTGATACGCAACTTCTGTTGCTAACAATGGAATTTCCATCCCAATGTGCAATTGACTTTCACACGACATAGTCAGGGAAGGTATGGTTCAAGGGTCATTGAAATACGAACTATGGAAAGGAATGAACCTCATCAACGACAAAGAATCACTGGAAATGGAATGAATATGGTGAATTGGTGCCATGAAATCAAAACTACCCATCAAGGAGGAATACATCCTAACACCAACATCCTCAGTTTCCTACTGAGAATTATCAATCACAGGGATTGAAGGTCCAACTGATGCACTAGGACTAGCGTGCGCAAAGGACAACTGATCAATCGTCACTATATTCCCTTCGTGAAGAAAACATAAAGTGCAGAAAATTGATGACACGATGGTTGTCATGGCATAAGTCCAATTACGCCCTAGTAGTAAATTGTAGTCGAGAGGTGCATCAACCACCTCAACGTCGACCTCCACAGTCTTTCCACCTAACTAGACCGGGAAAGTGGGAAGGATCCCGTGGGGTCGAAACGAACTCCCATCAAATGTGGTCAACATAGTCATAGATTGAGACAGGGTCAGAGAGCCAATGGATTTCCAACATGTTAGGGACATCACACACATCACAACACCTTCGTCAATTATAGTAGGTTTGATTGTAATTTCTCGTGTACTCCACATGGATTTGAAAGGACATGTGGTAAAGTAAGAGAGGCTTAACATCCGTGACATCAAACTTGATAACCTTTGAGCCACAGGGGTCTGGAGCTCCTAATGTAGATAACAAGACATTTCTCTGTGAAGGACACATTTGGACCACCTCCAAAGCTGACATTGCACATGGGGTTTGGCCCAAATATTTGACAATCGAATAGTTTTGGGTGAATTTGGCATTAGGATTGTGGGCATGGTGCTTTAGTACTCCTTTCAAAATACGAGGCGGAGGTTTCAACTTATCAATCTGCAAGGGTGTTTCCAGAGGAGGAGGAGGCTCTAGACTCTGTGAAGAATCATAATCATGAGATCGAGTGGCTACATCAATCTGAGACTTAACCATATTGATGCATAGATGGCCACCTTCATGTGTCGAGGGCTTTTGACTCCCACTTGATGATTTTCCTATGTTGGATGTCCCCAAGGCCATATGATGATTATATGGAAACGGGTTTGTCAACATAGTGGGTGGATGCGATAAGAGCCTTGAGGATTCCTCGATTTTGGGGCACAAGTGGGTAAGGTGATCATTTTTACAAAGTTTTAGGGAAACTTCACCTTCCTCTTCTCTTTATTTCCCTCACCAGCATTATTATTCATTTTATCATTAGTATTGTCGTCCTTGGCTTTATTATTGTTATTCCCACCCTTACAATTATTACCTCATCATTTCTTCTTAGTCCCTCCTGGTTGTTGGTTACCATTTGGGTTAGACGATGACTATATAGAATGCATATTCATTGACTAGGTGGTGGTGGAGGACAAAGTCGAAACCTGTCCTGCTACAGGTTGTCTTAGAGAAAAATCTTTCAACTAGTTCATCACCAATTTTGTAGTCTTAGCATTTGCAGAGCCTATGATTCCATCGACATGAGGCCCGAGATTTTTTCTAGGATCGTAGTTTGACCGCGATGTGTCAGGGAGAATTTCATAAAGAATCCAAGATTGAGCATATATAAGGTCCAATTGCTGGGATTTGAAGATGGCTTCTTCCTCAGATGTTACTCTGAATATAGAAACATCCTTCGAAATAAAAGGCAACAAAGACTTAAGGAACCATTGCAACAGGAAGTATCTTGGCTTATACGACTGCACAAGTTTAAAGGTGATTCCACATGAAATCTCCCAACTTACTTCATTAAGCACACTCGACGCACACGGAGTTGAATTAAGTGTGGAAGAAGAATCAGAAGCAAGCATTTGGAGCTTGAAGGGGTTGAGAAATCTGAGGATGTTGAGGGTAAATGTAAATGGAATAATATCATCAAGAATTAAAGAGGGCATAATGGAAACATGGTTGGAGATGAGGCACTTATTCTGGGAGTTTGATGCATATGCCAATATTCCTCCTCAAGACATGATGAACATGAGGAAGCTTTAGAGTTTGGAAATGGAGGGCTACCCCGGGTCAAGTCTATCGGTTTACACTTGCAAGTTCCAACATCTTGAAAACATAACATTGGTTTGGTGTCAGCATCTACAGGAGATCTCTTTGTTGGAATGGTTGCCAAACCTAAGGTGTTTAAACTTGATTTGTTGCTATGGTTTGAAAGAGTTGGGAATAGGGAATTTTGGCCAGGCAAGCAGATTTTTAATGTTAGAGAAATTGGTTCTCTATGATTTGTTGGATTTAGAAAG
>ML779375.1:1561999-1577352 GCA_009831015.1 Picea engelmannii
ATGGTTGCCAAACCTAAGGTGTTTAAACTTGATTTGTTGCTATGGTTTGAAAGAGTTGGGAATAGGGAATTTTGGCCAGGCAAGCAGATTTTTAATGTTAGAGAAATTGGTTCTCTATGATTTGTTGGATTTAGAAAGCATTGCAGGACCATCAAATAATGGCGTGTGGAATGAAAGTATGCTACCCGGATTCCTTATCTTGAACATAAGGAACTCTGGAAAATTGAGAAGACT
This sequence comes from Picea engelmannii, assembly GCA_009831015.1. NCBI lineage: Eukaryota > Viridiplantae > Streptophyta > Pinopsida > Pinales > Pinaceae > Picea > Picea engelmannii. The sequence goes on from ML779375.1 coordinate 1,562,234, forward strand.
TCTAGTAGGAATGGACAAGTTAATCAATTTGAGTACATTAATTAGTGAGGAAAGGTGGTGGCAAGAAATAATTTGGGAAAATGATAATATCAAAACACATTTTGCAAAATTATTTAAAAATAAGTAAGCAATTTTATTACACTTAATTTTTTGTTATACATAAATGTATGTAGGTTTTTCTTATAATTTTTTTCTATGCAGTGGCAACTATGGCTATCTGTATCGTTAAAACAATCATCCATACACTACAAGGAGGTTTCTAAGCATCCATGGATAAAGAAGAAGTTATTTAATTGAATTAAAGATTTAGTAAAATGTAATACATACAATAGGCTTTGGAGGCGATGGAAGAACAAGTTCTTTAATTGAATTAAATATTATGGAAAATGTAATACACACTTATGGACTTGAAGAGACTTTCATGGATTTTTATATAGGTTTTCTCTATTTTTTAATTTTTTCTTTTTACAAAAGCTTTTATTTTGTATTTTTTGCCATTGTAATTATTGTAATTTATATACGTAGCATAAAATATTTAATATGCATGGTAAGATATTTATAATTATATTTGATAAATTGTATTTGATTAGGGTGGGAGAGATTATTTCATCATTAAAATTAAAATTAAATTAATTGTTTATGAAAATTCAATTTTAATTTCCTAACCATTTTATTAGAATATGAAATCTTGTAATATATGTTTGGTAATTATTGTAATTTATATACGTAGCATAAAATATTTAATATGCATGGTAAGATATTTATAATTATATTTGATAAATTGTATTTGATTAGGGTGGGAGAGATTATTTCATCATTAAAATTAAAATTAAATTAATTGTTTATGAAAATTCAATTTTAATTTCCTAACCATTTTATTAGAATATGAAATCTTGTAATATATGTTTGGTAATTATTGTAATTTATATACGTAGCATAAAATATTTAATATGCATGGTAAGATATTTATAATTATATTTGATAAATTGTATTTGATTAGGGTGGGAGAGATTATTTCATCATTAAAATTAAAATTAAATTAATTGTTTATGAAAATTCAATTTTAATTTCCTAACCATTTTATTACAATATGAAATCTTGTAATATATGTTTGGTTTAAAAGAAGGATGATAAGTTTCATGTTTTTTTTATTGAAATCTAATTTATTATTATAAAAAGGATGTTTTATTAGGAAAAGAAAAATTTCATGTATTTGAGTTAAATATTTTTACAATTTAAAATCAGTTTATTTTTAAAGTTATCTTAGGGTTTTTTTCAAGGTTAAAGTTCTAGATCATTATTAAGATTATCTAACTACTATTCAAAACTTCTAAAACACCCTTAATGTAAATATCATTGTTTAGAAGACAAACTCAAGAGTTTCTGTAAACTTCTCAATTCCCATGGCTTGATTGAACTTTCTTTTAGTGATACTCCTCTTCATCCTTACATAGTATAGGTGAATGAAACCTCACATGATTCTAATTCTCAACATGCATGGGATTCATGGTCTATGTACTTCCATCTTCATATTTGGTCTTCTAGATGATTTCAAGATACTTTGAGCTAAACAATTGAATTCAATTTTAATAAAGAAATTTTATCTTCTAAGTTTTGGTGCTCCATGTAAGAGATTATTGGATTCACTACTATCTTTATAGATTGTATACGTTAGAAAAGTATTAAATTGTGATAATCCAAGTGGGTGCAACATTTAGTACATATCGTAGAGGTTTTACCACTATAAACCTTGATATCTTCTTCTTTGTGGCTTTGGCTCTCTCTATTTGTTTTTTTGTGTATGACCTTGGTGTTAGACAACTCAGGGGGGGGGGGGTGAATCAGTTGTTACCATGCTTAAACAATTATACCCATTTTAAACTCATTATGGAACACTCAATGATGATCAAAATAATTCAGGGAAGTAAGCAATAGAGTATTCAACATCAATCACACACATGAAGTATATAGAGACAGATATTCCTGAGGAAATGCATAAAGGGAGAAAACCTCTTCTTCTTAATATGATAAGTAGTCTTTATTTTCTGTACATTATCATTCTTATGAGCACCAACTCTTTGTAAGCCTATCACCTATGTTTTACAAGCTGCAACTTGCTGGGAGAACCAACTCCCTGGTTTCTCTAGCACCCACTAGAAGGAAGCACCAAATCCCTGAGTGTTCCACCACCAACTGGATGGAAGCACCAACTTTCAGTCACATAGGAACCAACCTGTATAACAGAGAACAATGGTTCTCCCTTGCACCACCCTACCACCTTGGTTTTTTCTGGATGCAACCAGATGGAAGCTACAACTCCTTCTGTTCAAGAACCCACTTGAAACTCTGAGGACAACAATTCTCCCTAGCGCCACCCTACCACCTTGAGATATAAATATTTGCTTGCTTAAAATTATTACAGTGATACAATATTTATCAATGGCTTACTAGTCTCATCATTTTTTTGCTACACTGCTCTGCTCTGCTTGCATCAGTGTCTTCCTACTCACATCTTCTTGTGCTTTTTGTTCTTCTGTGTTTTATGCTCTGTGTGCCATATCTGTTCTATGCGCTATGCCTCCCTTATTCACTTTCACACATACACTTGGATTCCTTCTACCTTCGTGAATACCTATCCAACTTTATTTACAAAGAAACAACAACCTCTCTCTGTCATGACATTTTACTTTTATTCCTTCTCTCATCATCTGTTACACTCCGCATCTCCAACGCTCAAGTCGGGAATCTAAAAAATGCTCAGGAATCATGATTCTAATTCTCAGGAACAATGATTCAGTTAGTATAACTAAATCATAATTGATCAAGAAATCACGAAGTGAAACAACAACCCTTCGATCAGATTTTGTTTGATCAACGTCGCTGGATTATACACGCAGAGGCCCTTATGAATTTTCAATGTGCAACCTCCGATGTGGAGCCTAGCAATGCTAGCTCCTTCCCCTATCTTTCATTGATGTGACCTTGGGTGATGATATCATGTGACCATGCGAATGCGGTCATGACAAAATGTGGTTTGAGATCAAACTGTGTTTCGCCCTGCAATTTACCTCGAGCCTCCACATGTCCTTTCTCCAAAACTATGGTTTCAATTGCGGCCCACCCTTAACTTTTTAAAGTTCACGCACCTTCAGTCCCCACAATGCGATGGAACCATTGATCTCATGATCTTGACGGTGCTCCTGAACAGACAGTTCATATATATCCTCTCAAGTCTGCGGATCAGATCTAGCCTTCCTAAATCAACGGTTGTGGTTTACTTCATGATCCAGGCTATGTGAGTTTCAAATCTCAAACCCTGCTTTTCTCTATACGCCAATCTTCCAGAGTTGATGATCTACAGACACATGTCCTTCTCAATCGATGGATCTGCCTCTACTTCAGGAATTTGACCTTTCAACCTGATCAGCGGTTATGCGGCCCCTTTCTCGATCAACGGTCGAGATCTCCTTCGGGTCTCTGGACTTCTGAAATCTCAAGTCTCAAACTTTACTTCCCCTCGAAGTATGTGGATTACTTCCACGTGTCCTCTTGGATCAGACGATTGAGGATTACTTCGAGTCTTTACCCGAAGTCCACTTGATTACACCACATCTTTTTTGGATTAGACGACCTAGATTTACTTCGGACGATCTGATGCTTGAGATCTTCTTCGGACGATCTGACGACTGATATCTACCTCGGATGATCCAACGATCAAGAATTTATTTCGACTTTCCGGGTCTTGGGCTTTGAGAATTTTAAAACTCAAACTAATGCTTTGGATCAGACGGCCCAGATTCACTTCGGATGATCTGACACTTGAGATCTTCTTCAGATGAGCTAACCACTGAGATCTACTTCAGATGATCTGGAGGTTGAGAATATATTTCGGCTCTTCGGGTCTCTGGGCTTCAGGAATTTCAAAACTCAAACTGATGCTTTGGATCAGACGGCCCAGATTCACTTCGGACGATATGACACTTGAGATCTTCTTCAGATGATTTGACGACTGAGATCTACTTCGGATGATCTGACAGTCGAGAATGTATTTCGGCTCTTCGGCTCTCTGGGCTTCGGGTATTTCAAATCTCAACTGGAAATTCTTGAAGTGATTTCTTCAGAGTGTAACCTCCTCATAACTTTAGACCCGAAACAAATGATGTTCATTTGATCAAGATCTTAGATCAACGGCTCGATCTATATGTGATGTAGGTTTGCCTTGGATTAAATCCAATGACTCTCCATGTTTTCTTATCCTTTATTTCCACTTAATTCGATCTGACGACTGACGAAGATTCGGATAATCGAATTCTCAAACCTTGTGCCCCATTTATCCTATCCTTCACTTAACTTGATCTGACGACTGACGAATATTCGGGTGATCGAATTCTCAATCATTTTGGTTTGTCCTGTGGAGATGTTGATCTTGATCACGTTTATGTACTGTGCTTTTCCTTCTGAGCTTTGATCTTTGCATATTGTTCGCTTCTCCTCCCGAGCTTATGCTTTTCCTATTTTCCATTGTCGTTGTTGTTCTTTCCATCAATGAAAAGCACACACTTCGTGTAAAACATGCCAACGATATCCCCCTTTGGCATTGATGGAAACCCTGAAAGGTTGCACTATTCTTCTTAGACCTCCAACTGTAGCATCCAGACCACACCTTTTCTCCCCCTTTGACAACAATGTCAAAGAAAACATGCTCCCCCTGAGCTATTGCAGTACTTTTTGGAGGTATTAGATATTCAATCAACACATAATCCCCCTGACATGATGGACTCTCTTAAGTGAGAGAATGGATGACACTCAGCTTCTGACGGAGATATTCAAATGGTGTCATGGATAGGGGTTTAGTAAATATGTCTACAATATTTTCTGTGGTTGGAATATAATGTAGTTGAACAACTCTGTTTGTAACCTTTTCTTTGAGAAAATGATATTTTATCGGTATATGATTAGTCTTTGAATGAAGAACGGGATTCTTGGAGACACTAATGGCACTGGTGTTATCACAGTGAAGTGGAATTGGATCAGTATAAGTTACTTTCAAATCTGCAAGAGTTTGTATCATCCATAAAATCTGAGTGCAGTGAGTAGGAACAACAATGTACTCTGCCTTTGTAGTTGATAATGAAATAGATCACTGCTTCTTACTAAGCCATGCTACTAACGAATCACCTAAGAAGAATGCACCTCCATTGGTGCTCTTTCTCTATTCCAAACAATTTTCCCAATCAACATCTGAATATGCAGTTAATTGAAAATTATGATTTCTAGGATACCAAAGACCATAAGTCATTGTACCCTTCAAATATTTGAATATCCTCTTGACAGCTGCTAAATGACTTTGTTTAGGAGCAGACTGATAACGACCTACCATTCCAACAGCTTGCATTATATCGGGACGGGATGTTGTGATGTACAGAAGACTACCTATCATTGATCGATATGTTCTTTGATCAACATCAGATGAAATATCATCTTTACTGAGCTTGCAACCAACCACCAAAGGTGTACTAACAGGTGTATAATCTTCCATTTGAAACATTTTCAACATTTCTCTTATATATTTCTCCTGAGAAATAAATATTCCTTCAGGCCTCTGAGTAATTCACAGACCAAGAAAAAATCACAGTTCCCCTATCATAGACATTTCAAATTTAGACTGCATGGCAGAAGCAAATCATTGTACCAATGAAGCATTATTACTTCCAAAGATGATGTCATCTACATAGAACAACACAATGAGCAAATAATTGTCCTCTTTTTTGATATATAGGTTGCAGTCAATTGTTCCTCTCTTGAACCCTTTATCTAGAAGATACTTATCCAGTCTATAATACCAGGCACGAGGAGCTTGTTTCAACCCATATAAGGCTTTCTTCGGCTTGCAGACAAAGTCAGGGTTATCTGATAGTTGCAAACCTTCTGGTTGTTCCATATAGAATTCTTCTTTTAGATATCCATTTAGAAAAGATGACTTGACATCCATTTGATAGACTTTAAACTTCTTATGACATGCATAGGCAAGAAACATTCTGATGGCTTCCAATATTGCCACTGGTGCAAAGGTTTAATCAAAATCTTGTCCTTCAATCTGTGCATAGCCCTTACAGACCAATCTTGCTTTGTTCCTGACAACTTGTCCTTGCTCATTCAATTTATTCTTAAAGACCCATTTGGAACCTATGACATTTTTACCTTTAGGTCTAGGAACCATCTCCCAAGTATTGTTTTTCTCAATCTGGTCAAGTTCATAATTCATGGCTTTAACCCAATGGTCATCTTTGCTAGCTGCATTAAGTTCTTTAGGTTCAAGTAAAAACAGAAAGGCAATCTGAGATTGTTTTGAGACATTATTCAACTGCTTTATTGTCTGAATTCCTTGGTTTAGATGACCAACTATCTGATTTTCAGGATGATTCTTCCTAATAACTCTGGAGCGTTTCTTTGTCTTGATCTCTTGGTTTGAGTCCTGCAAAGTATTTGTATATAACTCAGAGTCTTCTCCTTATGATTCTTGGACCTGTTCATCTTCAGCTTCAGCTGTGTCCTCTATAGCAGACTCAATATTGCTCACCTCTCTTACTGGGACTCCTTCATCAACCTTTAAATCAATGCAATCAACTAATTTATAAAATATTTTATTAAAGTATCTATATCCTTTACTATTGGTAGCATATACTAATAAGATGCCTTCATCAGCCCTATCATCATACTTGCCAAGGTTTTCATTATTATTCTTTATGTAGCACTTACTCCCAAAGACTTTGAAGTTCTTGTTTGAAGCAGGTCTTCCATACCACAGTTCATAAGGTGTCTTGTCACTGTACGGTATGAGGTGGGCTTTGTTAAGAATATGGATTGTTGTGTGTATTGCTTCTACCCAGTAGGTTTGATCAATGTTCTTCTCATTCATCATTGACCTGGCCATTTACTGAACTATTTTGTTTTGCCTCTCAACTACTCCATTTTGCTATGGAGATCCTGGGATTGTGTATTCTCTCTTGATCCCATGTTTATCACAGAATTCCTTGAAATCACTTGACATAAATTATCCTCCTTTGTCTGATCTTACTGCCTTTAACCTGTTTCCAGTTTGATTCTCAGTTAAAGCCTTAAATATTTTAAATTTCTCAAATGTTCAACTTTTTCTTTGAGCAAAGCAACCCAAGTGAGTCTAGATTAATCATCAATGATCAACATGAAGGAGTTTTCCTTCCATGTGCCTCCTGTCTTTATGGTCCACATAGATCCATATGAACTGATTGGATTGGTTTCTCTGTTGAAGTAGAGCTCTTGGATTTAAACTGTCCTAGTTAGCTTTCCTACTTAACAGGGTTTACACACAGAATCTTGTGGCTTTGATATTCTTGGAAGATCTTTTATTGCCTAAAGATTTTTGAGCTTGATTAAGTGGTCAAAGTTTAGATTTCCAAGTCTCCTATTCCATAACCAGCTTTCATCATGTTTTCGTAGATGACACTCTTCTTTATATTCTTTCAGCACATATACATTATTATTTGTCCTTATGCCTTTAGCCACCACTTGTCCCGATTTTATAGACTTTATCTTACAATCTTTGGAAGTGAACACCACTTCACATCCTCTGTCACACATTTGACTTACACTGAGAAAATTATGTTTCAAACCATCTACAAGCAGAACATCCTGGGCTTTTCCTTTTCCATTAATCAAACTCACCATCCCTTTACCCTTGATTTTACCTGGTTCATCATTTCCAAAGGTCACATTTCTTGTTTTGCTTTTACTTATATAAAAAAACTTATCCTTGTCTCCAGTCATGTGCTTGGAACATCCATTGTCTATATACTAGGGGTCTATTTGTTTTTGAGATGAAAGTACTAGACCACGTTTTTCACTATCTTTATTTTTCCATGTGCTGGCATTTCTAGCTAAGGGTTTTATCCTTGGATCTTCTTTGTAATTATTCATATGGCAGTTTGCAGCTTTGTGGTCGAAGTTATGACAGTTATGGCATTCGAGCTCATTGTTCAATAGGTCAAAGTGATTGGTGCAACTTTGTATACTCATTGGTTGTTTAGTTCTATGTTGCAAAGATTGTTTATTTCTTGATCTCCTCAGTGGCATGTCCATAAACTTAATTTGACAATTTGCAATCTTATGGCCAAAATTAAAGCAGTAAAAACAATAACCATAGAATAAATTTTGGTACATGAAGGATGTCCTTCTTCTTGGAATTTGTTGCTCCATCTTCTGATATCTTTGTTTTTTATCAGGGAACATCTTATCTTTATTAGATTTTGGTGGCAGAGTGCTCACATGGTCTAATTGCTTGCTGACTTGGAACTTGATCATCTTTACTGGCTCTTTTCTTTCTGGTTGTTTGCTGCTTGAACCATTTACATAGCCTAAAACAATATTCAACAAAGGATATCTTTGTTTTCGTAGAATTTCGTTTTGTTCTGCTGAGGCTTTAATGCTTGGAAGATTTTGGAGATACAATGTTTTAAACTTCTCCATCTCTTTTCTGGGTTTTACTACATCTTCTTCCAAGGATTCACATCTTGCTTCTTCTATGATAATTGTTGTTTCATAATGTCCTCTATTTTATTTGCCTCTTCTAATTCCACTTTTAGAAGGGCAAATTCTTCATCAGGTTTTTCACTGTCTTTCTCGAACTATATCAACAATTGTTTTTTCTTTTTCTTCTTAAATCTAAGTCTAGCAATTTCTTCTAGGGCACTGATCAGTTCTCCTTCCAAGTCAACCACTGATTCTTTATCATTAAAATCACTTCCTGTGATTTTATAATCATAATCCTCTTTGTCCATAAGCATAAATTCATTAACCTTATCTTCACAAGAAGAATCACTATCTGTGTCTCCTGAAGAGTCATCATTGTTTACACATAAACTTTTCTTTTTACCAAATCTCTTGGATTTGTACTTCTCTTCACCTTCAGAGTTCTGGTCCTTCTTCTTTTGTGGACACTTAAATGCAAAGTGACCTATCTTTCCACAGTTAAAAAATTTGAAGGGCAACTTGCCTTGGTACTTGCATGATCCTTTCTTAGTCTTCTCACGAATTTTTCTTCAATTTCATCAGGTTCAGAATCCTCATTCTTATCTACTTTAAATGATGTTTCTCTAGAGGTGGGCTTATCTTTACCTATCCTCATTTCATAAGAAGTCAGAGTTCCTAGGAGTTGGTCAATAGGAAGAATTTTAAGATCATTTTGTTCTTCTATTGCAGAAACGTTTGGATTAAATCTATAAGGGAGGGATCTTAAAATCTTATGAACTAAAGAGGCTTCCTCAATTTTTTCACCAAGTCCTTTCATTGCATTTACTATTTCTTCAACTCTCAGAAAGTTCTTCCCAATAGTTTCATCCTCTTTCATCTTTAGTTGTTCAAACTGTAATCCGTAGGTTTGAAGCTTGGCATCCTTTACCTTCTCATTACCTTCATAACTGCTAATGAGTTTGTCCCACATTTCTTTGGCAGATTCTAAGTGCATAACTTTTACAAATTCTTCTTCTGAAATCCCACTCTAAATAGCATTCATAGCCTTAGCATTGAAGTTGGATTCTAGCTTGTCATCCTTAGAAGCTAGTACGACTGGCTTTACATAACCAGTCTCTACCACATCCCAGACATATGCACCTAAAGTCATTGTGTAGGTTCTCATCCTAACTTCCCAGAAGGAAAAGTTTGTTCCATTGAACATGGGAGCCTTATTGGTTGAAGTTCCTTCATGGCTAGTCATGTTTAAGCTCTAGGATCTACCCTTAGATAAAAGAAACCAGCTTTGATACCAATTGTTAGACAACTGAGAGGGGGGGGGATGAATCAATTGTTATTATGCTTAAACAATTATACCCATTTTAAACTCATTATGAAACACTCAATGATGATCACAATAATTCATGGAAGTAAGCAATATAGTATTCAACATCAATCACACACAAGAAGTATACAGAGGCATATATTATTAATATGATAAGTAGTCTTTATTTTCTATAAATTATCATTATTATGAGAACCAACTCTTTGTGAAGCTACCACCTCTATTTTACAAGCTGCAACTTGCTGGGAGCACCAACTCCCTAGTTTCTTTAGCACCCACTAGAAGAAAGCACCAAATCCCTGAGTGTTCCAACACCAACTGGATGGAAGCACCAACTTCCAGTCACATAGGCACAACCCTATATAACATAGAATAATGGTTCTCCCTTGCACCACCCTACCACCCTAGTTTTTTCTGGTTGCAACCAGATGAAGCTACAACTCTCTGTGATCAAGAACCCACTTGAAACTCTGAGGACAACAATCCTCCCTAGCACCACCCTACCACCCTGAGATATAATTCTTTGCTTGCTAAAATTTATTACAGTGATACAATATTTATCAATGGATTACCAATCTCATTACTGTTCTGCTACACTTCTCTGCTCTACTTGCATTAGTGTCTTCCTTCTCGCATCTTCTTGCATTTTTTGTTCTTCTGATTTTTATGCTCTATGCGCCATGTATGTTCTAAGTGATATGATTCCCTTATTCACTTTTGCACATATTCTTGGATGCCTTCAACCTCCGTGAATAACTGTCCAACTTTATTTACAAAGAATCAACAACCTCTCTATGTCACAACATTTTACTTTTATTCCTACTCTCATCATCTGTTACACTTCGCATCTCCAATGCTCAAGTCAGGAATCTCAAAAACACTCAAGAATCATGATTCCAACGCTTAGGAACAACGATTCAACTGCTCAGGAACAATGATTCAGTTAATGTAACTAAATCATAACTGATCAAGAAATCACAAAGTGAAACAAAAACCCTTCGATTAGATTCTATTTGAGCAGTGTTGTTGGATTATACATGCAGAGGCCCTTATGACTTTTCAATGCGTAACCTCTGATATGGAGCCTAGCAGCACTAGCTCCTTCCCCTATATTCCACTGATGTGACCTTGGGCGATGATATCATGTGACCATGTGAATGCAGGCGTGACCAAAGGTGGTTTGAGATCAAACTATGTTTCACCCCGTAATTTACCTCAAGCCTCCACATGTCCTTTCTCCAAAACTGTGGTTTCAATTGCGGCCCAGACTTAACTTTTTAAAGTTTTTGCACCTTCAATCCCTGCAATGCGACAGGACCTTCGATCTCACAATATTGACAGTGCTTCTAAACGGACGGTTCAGATCTATCCTCTCAAGTCTGTAGATCAGATCTAGCCTTCTTAAATCAACAGTTGTGATTTACTTCGTGATCCGGGCTCTGGGAGTTTCAAATATAAAACCCTTCTTTTCTCTGTACTCCAATATTCCAGAGTCCATGATCTATGGACACATGTCCTTCTCAATCGATGGCTCTACCTCTACTTTAGGAATTTGACCTTTCAACCTGATCAATGGTTTTGCGGCCCCTTTCTTGATCAACAGTTGAGATCTCCTTCGGGTCTTCGGACTTTTGAAATCTCAAGATTCAAACTTTACTTCCCCTCAAAGTATGTGGATTACTACCATGTGTCCTCTTGGATTGGACGGTTGAGGCTTACTTCGAGTCTTTACCCGAAGTCCACAGGATTACGCCACGTCTTTTCTGGATCAGACAGCCCAGATTTACTTTGGATGATCTAATACTTGAGATCTTCTTCGAACAATATGATGATTGAGATCTACTTCGGATGATATGACGATCGATAATTTATTTCAGCTTTACGGGTCTTCGGTCTTCGGGAATTTCAAAACTCAAACTGATGCTCTGGATCAGACGACCCAGATTCACTTCAGACAATATGACGCTTGAGATGTTCTTCGGATGATCTGATGACTGATATCTACTTTGGATTATCCGATGGTCGAGAATGTATTTCATCTCTCCAGGTCTCCAAGCTTCGAGAATTTCAAAACTCAAACTGATGCTCTTGATCAAATGGCCCATATTCACTTCGGACGATCTGACATTTGAGATCTCCTTTAGATGATTTGATGACTGAGATCTACTTCAGATGATCCGACGATCGAGAATGTATTTTGGCTCTTCGATTCTCCAGGCTTCGAGTATTTCAAATCTCAACTGGAGATTCTTGAAGTGATTTCTCCAAAGTGTAACCTCCTCATAACTTTATACCCGAAACAAATGATGTTTGTTTGATCAAGATCTTAGATCAATGGCTCAATATGTCTGTGATGCAGGTTTTCCTTGGATTAGATCCAACGACTCTTCATCTTTTCTTATCCTATCCTTCCACTTAATTTGATCCGATGGTTGATGGAGATTCAGATAATCGAATTCTCAAACCTTGTGCCCCGTTTATCCTATCCTTGACTTAACTTCATCCGACGGCTGATGGATATTCAGGTGATTGAATTCTCAATCGTTTTGGTTTCTCCTATGGAGATTTTTATCCTAATCACGTTTTTGTACTGCACTTTTCCTTCTGATCTTTGATCTCTGCATATTGTTCACTTCTCCTCCTGAGCTTATGCTTTTCTTGTTTTCCATTGTCATTGTTGTTCTTGCCATCAATGACAAGCACACGCTTCCTGTAAAAAATGACAACACTTGGCACATATTGTTAAGATTATTTCATGATATTTGAGCTACAGAGTATTCATGAAAACTCTTGATACTTGGTTTCTAGTCTGCTCAACATTTTACTTCAAATCTACAACTTCCTTCTTCATATTTACACTTTTTAGATAACCATTCTCCATGTTTGTAACTTTCTACTTCATTTCCAGTTTAGATTTGCAATATTCATCTTCCATTTTTTTAGATATGTAACTTTTAGTGAACTATTCGACATTTCCAAGTAAGTAGACTTCCATTTCTAACATCCTTCATGGTTTTCTTAGCCAAATTTGGGGGTCAAGATGTGAAGATAAGTCACACATTTTGATAAGAAAATCGAGTTATAAAAACCCTTGATTGAGCATAGAGTGGACCCTTGTTCAAGGGTTTGGTCAATGCATTGCTCAATGGAGGGTTTAATAAAGCCTCAAATGAGGGTTTTCAACTCACCAAAAAAACAAGAAATCATTTTAGTTTTAAAAAAATAACTTAATAGAGGGTTTATAAACCCTTGATCGAGCATTTGGAAACACTTAGTTGAGAGTTTAAGCTCAACCGAGGATTTATAAGTAAACCTTCTTTGCACATTTTTCAAGTAGATGAAACCTCCAAAAGGTCAAAACTTTCAAATCTTCCATATTGGGTGGAGGACTTGATAGCAATGGATTCATCTTGAATCCTCTTTCCAATACCACAAGATTTACCTATTTTTGTTTTCATGATATTTTTCTAAAACTTATATTTCCTATAGAAAATATCCATGAAATGGACAATGATAAGGCCCCATGCCTTGATGAATTCCCCTATGAATTTTATAAGGTTACATGGGATTTTGTTAATCCATACATGTTATAAGTTTATCACAATGCTCTTAGGACAAGTTCCCTAGGCTTAGAGATTAACAAAAGGTTGATCAAGTTCATTCTCAAGGTTGGGTACCATGAATTGTTCACAATCTAGAGGCCCATCACCCTGCTCAACACATCCTATAAAATATTGGTCAAACTTCTAGCCTTGCGCATCAAGCATATTCTTCCAAAAATCATTTGTTCATAATGAGCATTATTTGGTTTGGAAACTTTGTTTATCAAGATTGAATTTGAGAAATCCTATGACTGAGTGGAATAACCCTTCATTCTTGTGATGCTCAAAGTCATAGGACTTAGTCTCATATTCAAAATTAGTGTGGAGACCTTCTTTACTAATTCACTGGCTTGTTTCTTCATTAATAAAAGAAAATATGAACAAATGAAACTATTTCAATAAATTAGATAGGGATTCCCTCTGGTGTCATCCCTATATGTTTTGGCTATAGAGGGCCTTTGCTATCTACTTTGATGTAAAGTCAAACATCAGCTACTTCATGGGACTCACCTCTCGGAACCAAAGATCGGGTAGTTGGTTAGTGGACATTTCCTAGATGACTCATTCCTAACAAATCTCAAGGAGAAACCCTCATGGATACATATGGTTGAGTGTTTGGATACTTTTTGTATGGTCTCAAGCTATAATATTCAATCAACCAAGAGACAATGCTACAAGAATAGCCAATGACCTATGCCTAAATTATTAGCCTTGTAAAATTGGACTTGGATACAACTAAGCCAATGTGCTCCTAGACATCATCTAGTGAACTAATTTGTGCAATAAAATGTAGTACACTGAAATATTTTTCTTGGTGAATTTCAGTTTATTACATGCACTAGTCCATATAGTCATGAGAAAAGAAATTCATCTACATTGCAGTTTCACCTTTCTTGTGGTGCGTTGATATAGTTGAACACACTGGTAACCAATGCATCTAATACAAATCCACAACTTTCTACTTCATATATGTGATATATTCATAATTCATTTTTTATATTTGCAACTTTCAACTAATTATTCATCATTTTCAAGTAAGTAGATTTTCATTCTAGCACCTTCAAGGGTATTTTTGGCCAAATTTGGGACTCAAGCTATGAATATAAGTTAATGAGCCATGGAATTGACCTATTTTTATCATCTTTCCATTGCCATTTATCTAATGAAAACCTTACACCCTACCACCCTTGAGCCAATACATCTACTAAACTATCAAATTTTCTATCCATTACAATTTATTAATAAATTACTTGTGATTAATTTATTTGGAAATGTTTTATAAGTTTTTATGATGAATTATTTGAGTTTCATGTATGTTTGATGAGTATGTGTTAGTAATAGGCTTTTTGATGAGCTATTGATGTTGTCTTTTTCTTGTTATGAAGTTTATAACCCTTACAAAATGGCTATTCATTTAATTCATTGATGAACAAAGCAACAATACTTATGAGCATTATTAAGTTTTTCAATTCAATAAACAAATAGGTCATGAAGTCTTTTGGAATCCACACATGTTGTATGATCATGAAATTTGTTAAATTTCATAATCTAGGTGGCAGCCATTTACTAGGTAATAAGGTTGAATTGACCCAACAAATCAATTCATCAAGAAGGAAAATGAGCCTAAGAATTCACCTCTCTAGTAGGCCACCCATTCCTCTAACCAAGAAGAATGGGGGGGGGGG
>ML779375.1:1577392-1603709 GCA_009831015.1 Picea engelmannii
GGGGAATAATTGGAAGGAGTGTTGGCATTCCCTAAAATCTATCTTAAGGGATTCAAGAGCTCTCTAGTATATATATATACCTATTTGCAACTCAATTTTGGTTAGGTTAAGAATTGTGAGTTGAAGAGTAGTGTTGTAATATTCAAAACAATTGTATTAATAAAATAGTTACTATTGCAAAGTTTAGTTAAAGATCATTATAGGGGTTCATTATCTCTCTTTGAGTAAGGGCCCTCTTGAAGAGTTTACTAGTGAATGCACCTTTTCTATGTATTCTTTTTTTATTACATTTACATCCTTAGCTATGTATGTTTTGTAATTTCCCATTCTATCATGTTGACATGGAAAAATGTCTATTGTCAAACTAAGGGAGATTGCCCAAAGCTAAGGCCCAATCATCCTTCTCTTTGTTTGGGGTAGTAAGCTCCTCCAGTATGTTGGCTCGACTACCAATATATGGATTTAGCATCGAGTTAATTGAAATCTAAATCCCAAATGCAATCCTAATTATAAAAACAAAATTCAATTCTAAAACTAAATACTAACAAGGATTTAAGAACAAAGAGTGAATATGAAATGCACAATTATTTTAGTCATTCAAACATAAAGTAGTTTACTGAATATTAATGATAAAAACATATGAAATAAACAACCATAAAAACCAAGTTGGATTTCAATTAAAATAACTAGTTACAATTTTACACTCATAAGTTAACAACTTACTAAAAAACAATAGCGAAAATTAATTACAATTGCATGAGAAAATTCTTTAGCAAAAAAAAACATTCTTACATCCATTCTAGCATAAGTGAGTAAAGGAATAGTCCCATACAAGAGCATACACCGTAATAAGTCTCCAAAAATAGTCAAGTTAGCTTCTCAATTAATCTTGAAAATAATTTATAATCTCAAGAAAAAAATTATTTCTCTATATAGCATATACCTTATTTATACAAAATTAGAAAGGGAAGGAAAAACACTTCAATTCCCTTGACTCTTAGTATCCCCACTTGATTAGAGGGCATTTGCTCTTTTTATTTTATATAATTTTCAACATATTCTCCAAGCCTCAAAATTTTGTAGAAAGTGATGTTGTTTAAAAGGTGCCTTATAAGAGACAATACTTTGACTCATACTTTTTCATATTTTTCAAGCTTGGGTAATATAGTCTTGATCAACGTGATATCCCTTGTAAGTTCCTTTACATATATTTTTATAGTTTCCTCATTAATACTTAGGAGGGAATGGATGTTATATTTATTTGTACAAATGTTATCCCTCACCAATGTCTAGGATACTTTAGCATGTGGAAATAAATTATATTTTGCTTCAACGAATGGGAGATGGTAATTATTGGCCACAATATTTGTCACTTGCCACATTGTGGCACAATCAATTGTTTTATGTTTAATTCCTTTTTAATTCCTTTGAGAGAATTATGTGATGAATCTCTCCATTATCTAAGACCATATTCAATTCCTATAAAGCTATTTCAATGAAAGTGGATATTTTTAGAGGAATCTCTTCAAGATATGTCTACTAATCATGTGAAAGTTTCCAAGTCTAGATATGGTTATAAATGTTTGAAATATTTTGGATTCAAACCTGTAGGTACTGAGCTATTTCATAAAATTCTCTTTACACAACATTTAATTCATTTTAAATTTTGAAGGTATAGTTAATAAAGGCGTAGATGTCATACTAGATAGAATTGTAGTATTCAAATTGATTTTCTAGAAATGAAATATTATCCTCATATGCCTTCATTTTCCTTTCAATACGAATTTACTCATGGACAATGGCATGTGTAGTTGCAAGTCCAGTAATAGTAATTGATTTGAGGTATGATTTTCTTGTGTCTAACATTACAAATTTAGTGGCAAGTAGCATTTTTTTATCATAGATTATTGTTTCTATGTTTATGAGTTTGTATCACCACCTACTTTCTTTTCCTATTAAATGTAAACATTTCTAGGTTGGCCAACTCATCAACTGGTGTAGGAATTGGTCCTTCTCCCGCTATGACCATCTGGAGCAAAAGAATTAGCAAACGTCTGAGGAGTGTATACTTCCACCATATGTTGTTGGTCTTGTATTTGAGTATTTCCTTCATTTTTCTGATTTTGATGTTTTGTTTCTTCTTCTTGTCTATTCCTCTCTGCCTCAGCTTCATCTTGAGATTTTTTCTTCAACTCTTCCTATATTCTTCTTTTCTTTTATGCTTTGGCTTTAGATTCTTTTTTAGATTTCTCTTCTTTTCCTATTTTTCCAGCTTCAACTTCAACTTGTATTCTTGATTTAGCTTCTTTTCTTAATATGTCATTCTCAACATCTAGTTTATCCTTTTCATCAAATTCTTGTTTCTTTTTGGCCTCTACTTCCTCTTTCTCCTTGACATCAACTTCTTTCTTCCTCTTAACTTTATCATCATCTTTGGATTTAGCTTCAACTTCTTTTTACTTTTCTTTTTCTTCTTTCTTTGTCGTTTTAGCCTGTGCCACTACTCTTTTCTTAGCCTCAACATCTGCTTTGTCCTTTTCAAGTTTTTCTAATATCTTATTTTTTTGTTCTTTTCTCTTTTTTTGTAGAGCCTCTCTTTTAGAAACAACCTTTTTTGCTTCTTCCTTTATTTTCTTCTCTTCTTACTTTGCTAAAATATACAATTTGTTTCGAACTTCATCATAAGTAAGGGATCTTTTCTTTGGTTCTTTAATATCATTATTTTAATGTTGGTAGGGGAAAGCAATCATCATCTCGGTCCTGTGCTTCCCAACACTATCTAAAGGATCAAGCTTTAGATACCTTTCTATATTAGAATGATATTTGTTGATCTTTTCTCCTTCCATTTTGGCCCAACAAGAATCAGTTAACCCATAAATGCCTATGGACAATGGATAGGATGGAAAAAGCTTATTTTGATGCTTGCTAAGAAAAGCATTGAAACCATGCAAATCAATCTGGTAGACAATTTCTTGAATAATCAACCTATTAGGCGCATAGGATAGAAGTGTGTGAGGTGCCTGTGTTGCCCATTAAATCCTAATGTAAATAGACCACTCATCAATGTACAAATATCCATTTTTTATTGATCACCTCATTGGTTTCTAGAGATATTCTTGGACATGTTTCACAAAAATTATTTCATATAAGGGAGCAAAGAAACAATCATAAATTAGAGCATACTAGTAATTTTACTTGTGCTTCCATAAATCTTTGAAATATACATGAACATGAGGCTCCTCTAGTGACCAAGACCATCCTAATCCTGTATATGACAGTGGAGGAATAGACTACATCTAGGAGAGAGGATGACATGTATAACTTTGGAGGGTTTACAAATGCACCAGTATTGGATTTCCTTATAGCTTCTACAAAAGAGTTAGACAAAATGGTTACCCAATTAATTATTTTTCCATGTTTAATGATTTCATGATTCATTGGCACCCAAAAAAATTTCATATGAGTATACTTTTCCCCATAAAGTCTTCTTATTAGTTGAGTGTCACACAGATTACTTGCTCTAAAATTGATAGCAAGAAAAGCTTCAGTTTCTCTATCTTTAAAATTCCTTCCTTCATAATRCCATTAAGMAAGGATATCATGATAGTTATGGGGGTGGATGAAATMTTTTATRCATTCATTGGTAAAATAAATTTCAAATTTCGAAAACTTATAATATGCTTCCAAATCAATAGGTGCAAAGGAGCCAATGCATTTGCCTTGCTCATTTAGAATATTCTTGGTGTTCACATTTGTGTCTTCTATTATCCATCTGATGACTTTTGCARATGGAAAAATTGGTGATATTGTAGMATCATTATGGATGTATGACTTCTTCAAGTTTTGTGCKATCTCATTTTCCTCTTMTTCATTTGGATATTCAACATCGAGCAATCCTTTCTCATCTGTTGTAACATAAATTCATATCGCCAAATTTTTGAAATTTCACAAAATTTTGCAATGTCCTGCCTATGTCCTTATCATCTAGAGCTTTCAATCCTTGATTCAAATAAGTCTTTGTTGTGATATACTTTTGTGAAACTCGTTGCTTTTAAAAGATTAATCTTGACCCAGGGTCTTTAGAGGAGTTATGCTTGTCTCTGTGTGATCACCATGTGAAGTTTGGTCTTACTCTAAAACCAATTCTTTTATTCAAGCACATTCTCATTTCATAAAATCAATTTCCCAATTATAGCTAAGTCCTTGTTTATTTTCCCATCTAGAACCAAGTTAAAAACTTAAAATTGTTATTTGAATTGGGTCTTTAAGGACTTAATTTTAATAATAATTAAAATGTAATGTTGTGTGTCAAATCCTATGAGTATTATTCGATAAATATATACTCATTACCTTTTGAGTTTGATATCAAATTTGGCATTCTTATGATGATTACATGGCTTACAATTCTTAACCTAAGTCAAAATGCCAACTATGCTTAGAATGTTTATGAGGGAAAATAAAGTTTTACCAAGTCATACGTCCAAATTATTACCATACGCCTCAGTCAATACAAAGTTCAAACAACCATGGTTCTCGCTAGAAGCAGTGGTATTGGGAGAAAGATATTTAAGTGAAGGAGAGATCAATGGCCCTTATTTGATCGCAGCCCCCAACATGTTTGACATTTAACTAAGGGAGGGGTCACGAAACTTAACCATGGTTTCAACTCAAGTGACGTGGACATCGCAGGTTATAATAGGGGCGCATTTTTCAGTATGGCACAGGAGAGGTCATAGGGGTGCATTTTTCAGTATGGCGCAGGAGAGGTCACTTCTTGAAATTTATTCAAACAAAGAAGACTTCACCTTAGGTTATCCTTGCTCTTATAAATATTGGAAAGAATGTAAACAAAGTCCCTGTATGTTGGGTCATAAACCCATTGAGAAACAGATATGCAATATAAATCAAGAGACACAATAGCGATCACACAAAAGACACATATTTACGTGGTAAAATCCTTTGTAGGGAAACATCCATGGAACAATGGCAATCAACATTATTATTATTCAACCAAGGACATTTACAATACATCTGAGGAGTAGTATTGCAGCATTGACTTTATATCTGCCTCTAAGAGCTATATATTTAAAACCATTTCTCCCACAGTTATGTAAACTATTAGCATTAATTACAAAACTACTTGATCCTATCTTTGCCAAATAGTTTCAATACTCATGCTAATTTCTAGAACTGTAAACCATCTTATCGTCAAAATGTGGGATAATTGGTTGTCACATTCAAGAATCTCCACCTTGACAATAATTTACATGATACCTTGTCATGATTCATTCATCATCATCTTTGCAAACCAAGAGAAACCAAACACAACCACAACTTATCTAACAATACTGGTTTGGTGAACATGTCTGCACAATTTGCTCAAGTATAGACAACTCCACCTTCATTAGTGATTGTCTTACAAAATGATGCCTTGTCTAAATATCCTTCAAAATCCGAATCAACATAACCGCAGACTAAAAAACATTGCAACCATTGTATGTGATACTTGTGCTTTTGTGCTTCTAAGACACTCAAGCACCCATTTCCATGCTCTTCACCTGGTTTTGCCATGTGTCCATTGACAACACCAACTGCATGTGAAATACTGACCATTTCATCGCATACATCAAACTTCCTACTAGCATACGATACACAAGACATATGGTTAACCTAGACATGCATGCCCCACCCCTCTTTAGTCTTCCTAAATCTATATCTAAACTTTTCATAGGTGACCTAATATCCCACGGGTACACATTCCTAATCAAGGATAGTTAAATTACAACTCCAAAACAAAAATATGTCACTGTCACAATGACCTTACCATCACCACGTTGCTATTTACCATCAAATCCCCTTGCTTCGCCATGCTTGTCTTCCAATGCTCCATTTATCGTCCCTTGACTATGAACATTAGCACTCCATAGAAATTTCATGTGTCAACCCATGAGACCTCCAAGCAAACTATTACTGCTACCACAAGGATCAACCGAACTCTGCCAATAACCCATTAAATTCCACAAAATTACCACACCATATCTCTCCTTACGTTTCAACAAACAAAGGTCTTTTTTTTTTTAACTTCACTTTTAATTATCCAAAAAACCTTATATTGAAATCAATTCCTCAATATATAAATAAAAGGGAACTCTTAATACAAATATTTATACCAAACACATCATGTGGCATGACTCCTCATATATGGCGGCTCTACTTTCAACAGCGCCAATTGTTGTTATTAACAACACATATGGATGCCAGCTATACCTAAGCAAAGGCTCTCTAGATGCATCGATTACAATAGTTAAGCCAAGTGAAATTAACATGATAGCACCTGCTGCAAGTGATGAAGCGGATTTGATTGAACATTCCTTACCTGAGAAATTCAATCATAGGCCTTTGCTAAATATTCTACCTTTTGTTTTTTTGGCTGGAATCTCGGTGATTTAAATCTGCACAAAATCGTTATTTTTTGTTGTTTGTTTAAATTGCATTTATGAATACAGAAATAGATTCAGTGTGCTGAAAAACTCTTGAGGCACTCTGATTATACAAACTTAGCCACTGAAATCTGAAGATCCAACCATTCATCACTGGATTTTGGGCAAAATCAAACCGAAAAAGAGCCAAAAGGTAGAACGTTTAGACTGCACGAGGCTTTGTTACTTTTGTTGTATCTCATTTTGGTGGTTAATTTTTTAGTGTGCACTCAACCCATATTGGTTTATCTAGTTGCTTATATATTGTAGATGGGCATTTGGAAAAAAAAAATCACAACATCTATTATAGGTATCAAATCCTCCAAAATTGTCTTATCTTTATTCTATTTCAGAAGCTTGATTCCATATTTTGAGGCAACACTTGACTAACAGTTCCATAATTGAATGGATTCATTCAACAATCAAAGATAATAGAAGACATTTTAAGAGTTGGAGTTAGTAGGTTAGAAGTGTGTCCTTTGCAATGAAGCATGTAAGGCTATTGTAATTTTCTCAAATAGAAAGAGTTAATCTACAATTCATTATTCATTCTTAGGAGAATCCTGTCTTTTCTTATCTTTTTCAGTATTAATTTTCTTTCATTTTCATCTATGTTCTTTTCTTTCATTTTCATCTACGTTCTTCTTATTTAATATGTAATTTGCAATTAAATTTATTTATGTTAAAAACATTAATTTGGTACAACCACCACTATTGTTCATCATATACTATTTACAGATGTGTTATGCTTTTGAATTCACATATTGTGCTCATTTCATACACTTCATTTTCTTTTGTTGAATTTATTGTTTAGATTCTCAACAAAATCATTTTCCTTCATCTCAACCTCACAGGGACTTCCTTATTCATTGTTTGGTATGATATTTATTGTTCTTCTCCCTTTCTTCCATCTTTCATTATCAAATTTTATTCTTTGTTGAATGAGACTCTATTCCCAATGGATTAGGCCTCTGATCTGAGAGAATTACAATATCTCTACTCTAGTAAGCTACCATTTAATCATTTGTTAATCGTTCAAATCTGGCATTTGTGCTTAATGATGTAAGTTGATGTCTAGTGACAATAGGCAATCTGTTTCTTTTTTCTTTGAGGGAGCCCACTTTGGTCCAAGAGATAGTTTGTGGCCTAAATTTGGTTTAAATATGTCTTGGCATGGTTTCTAAGCAGCATGGAACCATCTCAAATTATAACACCATACATAACCAACATAAATATCTCATAGTATATATGTGTGTTGTGTTGGTTTTGCCACTTGGGTGAGTAGAAAAACAACCACTTAGATACCTTGTCAAGCCAGCAAGATACCACAATAAATTGTTAGTTGGTTAGTGGGCCAATAGGTAAAGCAAATAAGAAATAAAAGGAAATGATAAAAATAAATAAAACATGCATGACTTGGCAATGCAAAACTAAAAATAGGAACAAGAGATAGGCACCAATGGATATTATTTTGATTGATAACACCTTGGAGAAATATAAGGAACTTGTGAGTTCTCCTCTTCCTCCTTGGGAGGGCCCTTAAGGTCCCCAATATAGATCTCCTTCTCTTCTTACAATGATATGATAATGGTGAATAATTATCTACCAATCTTCTCAAGAGGTGAGAAGAATGATTCTTGCTATGGATTCTAGAAAGCTTCTATGAGAATGATGGATTCTCAAAGGAGCAATTCCAATAGCATAACAATACACATAAACTCTTACTTTGGTGCATACCTCAAGCTTGTATTTATAGGACTCATTCAAGCTTTTACAAAAGTAGTTTGTAGTGTGAATAGGTCCCTCATGTAGGTACCTCCCTGGTCCTTAAATGGCCCCAAGGCTAGATTTTGAACTGGATTTGGGAGGCTTCTCATGGTACACCCGAGATGGAAATGGGTGAGGCCCGACCATAATCTTAAATGTGTTGTTTCCACATCTGCACAAGTTTCTTCGACAATAGTCACGCAATTTGTGCAAATTTGGTAGTGTTAGACTATGTAGATGTGTGTAGAAAGGCCCTTGGAAGATTGTGTAGAAATTTAAGGAACCGTTTGTATAGTTTTGTGATTTTCTGAATGATTCATGTTAATGTTGGAGGCATTTTGTTTGGTGTGTTGCACTGGTAATTTATTTGGCCGTTAATTGTAATATTATGAGCGATTTTTGGTGATAACACATGCACCCTTATGTGTGAGGTTAGGAGCATACGTATAAACAAAATACATCATTGTTTCTTTTTCCTGTGATGTCATTGTGTAGAAGAGTTGGAGACAATATAGTGGGGAATTGTCAGGGCAGTTCATCGGAGGGAGAGGGGAAAATCATTCGAACCAATTTTTCTCTAAAAAGAATAAAAATCTTTGTACAAATGAGGTAGGCATACCCCATGCTCGTGTCATAGAACCAGAAGTATATAATTGTAGTTGAAACCTTTTGATGAATTGGAAATATGCAGCTCCCTCAAGGGTGTTGGTACTAGCAAATGATGGTCTATATGAATGAATTTTCTTTGAATCAAGGAATGGACAACTGTGTTGAGTGTATATGACTTGGAGGCATTGATGGCCTATAAAATTCATAGGTCTTTGGCTAGTACTGAGAACTACAATGGTCGCATAGTAAGACCCACCATAACATGAAATTGTGTTGAGGTCGAATGTTAAGGGAGAAAATTGAATAAGAAAGCAATGATGAATATTTTTGTGCCATTCAGGACTCCTCATTTATAGGGTAATGAGAGCCACGATACTACCACTTTCCTGGAAAATTGTGTTGATATAGAGAGGTAGAGAGACATGACTACAAGAAGCGAAGGACTCCTTGAAATCAAATGATCAAAAAGGGTATTAGATACTGACTTGTAGTAAGGTGGATTGATTGGTAACATGGAAAAAGTTCAGAATGCATGAGAATAAAAAACTTCCCTTGGTTGGGGTGTGAGTGATGGATGGCAACAACCATGTAACGTAATTTGGTGTCAGGGAGACAACCATATATTGGGATAAATTGTGTTGAGTCGATAAGACTACAAAGAGATGTGTGATAGGTCAAAGGACAAAGATATGGGACAAAGGGATCTGAGATACTCACATGTTGGTTGCTGAGAGGATTTTTTGCAGAGATGGTTGAAAATATTAAATGCCCCAACCAAGGAAAACATGGGTTGTTGTGCTAGGTAAAAGGAGCCATCGACTATGATGGAAAAAACTTATGTACTTACAAGAAATAAAAGGGTATTTTATACAATTACCAAATGAATAAAGAATAATTTTGGTTGATGATACACATACAGAAATGGGTGCCCCAGTGAAAGATGGATTGACCTATTGGGGGTGCAAGTATTGGAAGGTAACTGATGGAGGGTGGGGGACCTATGGGTGGGTTTATGTATTAGGTAAATAAGGGAAGGATGAATTTGAAAATGGTCAACTGATGTTGGATGAGGTGGAGGGATAATTAAAATGCGGAGGTGCATTTAATGTAAGTAGAAAAACATGATTTGGGAGTCTGAAATGGGAAGGTTAGCAATATGATGAGAAGAAGTATGAGGTTTTTCCTCTGAAGTGAAAAAACTATGAGTGATGATTTACCAAAGGGAAAATATCAGTGAGACAACTCATGTAGGTGGGAAGGCTACTAGCCCACAGTACCAGGATGCAATAGAGGTGAAGGTACTGCAAAGTAGGGTGTTTTGGAACCTGAATGTAGATGTTAGAGGGAAATACTGATTAATGCAATTGATCGTGGAAGGATGAACTAGATGATAGTTTGAAACATATACTTGAAGTAGCCACGAGATGGCCATAAATGGATTTGTTATGATTCGTTTGAACAAATACCTGCACACCACAACCAAATATTCGAAGTGAATAATGTTGGAATTACTAAAACAACTAAGAGGGGGGGGGTGAATTAGTTGTTATTGAGCTTAAACAATTTTAGCAATCTTAAAATATTATTACTCTTTCTTCAAGTGATCATCAACAGTATACATCATATGGACAGTAAAAGTAAAGAGAATCAGTCACACATAAATTATACACAGAGACAGATTTTCATGAGGAAACCCATAAAGGGAGAAAACCTCTTCTTCTTCTTCGAAATGATAGGCAGTATTTTAAGTTCTGTACATCATTTACAATTGAGCACCAACTCAATGTGAGGCTGCTACCTCTTTTTTACAAGCTGCAACTTGTTTGAGAGCACCAACTCTCTGGTTTTTCTAGCACCCACTAGAAGGAAGCACCAACTCCCTGGTTTCTCTAGCACCAAATAGAAGGAAGCACCAACTCCCTGAGTGTTTCCAGCACCAACTGGAGGGAAGCACCAACTTCCAATCATATAGGAACCAACCTATATCACAGAGAACAAGAGTTCTCCCTTGCACCACCTTGCCACCCTAGTTTCTCTGGCTGCAACCAGATGGAAGCTCCAACTTCCTGTGTTCAAGCACCCACTTGAACCTCTGAGGACAACAGTCCTCCCGAGCACCTCCCAACCTCCCTGAGATATCAAATAATGAATACACAGACAACTACAAAGATAAATCAATTCTTACCAACCTTTCTCTGTTCTGTAAGACTGATCTTCTACAAACTGTTCCACAAATCTTCTCTTCCTCTGTCTATTCAGCAGGTCTGCTCTGCATCTACTTTTTCTGTCATTCTGCTCTACTTCAACTTGCTCTGTTATCCTGCTCTGCGTTTAATCTCACTCTGCACATATGTTCAATTTCATACTGTGCATACTCTCCTTTTCCCTTTCTTACAGTTTCATTATTTTTCATTCAGAACAGCCAACCAGACACAACCTGTCTCATTTTCTTTTATTCACCCACATGACGGTTCAGCTTCCCATCTCCTTCGGCAAAAACAATGACAATTGTCCTTGTAACTGAAATGCTAACTCATTCAAAATCATGAGTCAGTTTCACTTAACATATTTGTAACAGAGGAGTTAACTGCGAGAAAGAACAGTAACCCTCCGATCACAATCAAGCTTTATTTGCACCGTTGGATGAACTTTATTATTCTTGCCTTTTAAATCGAGTTTCGGCATTTCAACATTCCTTTGCCCAAGTGTCTCGACACTTTCATATCGCGATCTCCGATACTCCGAAATGGAGCTTATCTGGACTGACTCCTTCTCTTCCCGTGACCAAGGGTTGTGACCACAACTTTATGCGTAAGGTGCTTTCGCGATTTTTCACATCGCAAATTCGACATGCCTGATGTTCAATGTTCTTGTCAATACCAAAACCCGATCCCCGAAATTCCGTAAAGCAGTCGGATCAACGATCCAGATCATATCTAGATCTGACGGTTCAGATTAAGTCAGGATATTACTCATTGCGATTTCGACACTCTGGATGATCAGTGTTTTTGTCACCTCAAATTCCCGATTCTCGACACTCCGTAAAGAAGTTGAATCAACGGTCCAGATCACTTCTTGATCTGACGGTTGCTATTACATCGCGATTTTGCATAACGCAATTTCGTAATTCATGTTGCATAGTTTCTTCTGCCTCTCCATATCGCGATTCGCGAAACTCCAATAAGATATTAGATCAATGGTCCAGGTCGGATCTTGTCTTGACGGTTGCGATTGAGTCGCGAATCGCAATATCACATATCGCGAAATCGGGATCCTTGTTGCACTTGTTTCTTTTCTTTTTGGAGTCGCGATTCGCGAAACTCCGACACGGGCTGTGATCAATGGTCCAGGTACGATCTTGACTTAACGGCTATGATTGAGTCGTGATATCGCATATCACGAAATCGAGATCCTTGTTGCATTTGTTTACTTTCCACTCCATGTTGCGATCCCCGAAACTCCGACACGGACTGGAATCAATGGTCTAGATCAAAGCTTGATCTGATGGCTCAGATTACATCGCAATTTCACATATCGCGATATCAGAATTCTCGTTCCATTGTGTTCTTTGACATATCCAACATGCGATCCTCGAAACTCCGACATGGAGTTAGATCAACGGTCCAGATTTGATCTTGGCTCAATGGCTGCAATTAAATCGCAATATCCCATATCCCGATTTCGTAAGTCCTTATGTAAATAAACTTCGACATCTCCAACTCTCGATCCCCGAAACTCCGACAAGGACTAGGATCTACGGTCCAGATTCATTCTTGATTCAATGGCTACGATTGAATCATGATCTTGTTGCAACGGGATTCCTGTCTGATACAAACTTGCCATCAATGACAACCATTCGTTGTCTGTTCAATATTTGCCAACACGCATTCGCTGTCTATTCAATATTTGCCAACAAATAATACTTGATGATAAAGAACATGTTGTAATTATTTGATGAAAATCATAGTGAGAAGATATACATGCGCTTAGGGGATTGATGAGGGCCCCTCAAGGCATCTGAGTAACATATGAAACATATGATACAAATGTGTAGATGGGGGTGTCAAGATTGTACTACCATGAACGATGTGAAAAAAGGATCTCCTGGGCTCTTGTATGGGTGTTTGGAAGTTTGGGAAGTGGGCATAGATATAGGCATGGGGCCCAGTATGCCACCTCATTTTCACTTGCGGTGATTGAGCTATGGTACATTGTATGGATGCAGTTGATATATTTTGGAGATCACAGGTTATTGGATTCGAACAGTGAGAGATACTGATAAGTGATCGACACCTTCCAGATTTTTTGAATTGCTAGGTTTTGGGGATGGGGGTTGGACAATTGTATTTTTGTGTGGGTAGGGAGACTATGCGATAAATTGGAATATACTTGCCTAGGCTTGCATGGTATAATCCAATATATTGTGTAGAGAGTGCAGGAGAAATTGAGAAAGTTGTGCACATGTTGGTGTGACTATATTGATTGTTCCCACGTAGTTTGACGCGACTTCTAGGTGGATAGTGGTGCAATCTTGCACAACTGATAATGAAACAGTCGTGAAAGAATGTATGACTGATGGATGGAAAAATGCATGAATGACTGCACGGTTGTATAACTCATAGTCATGCACATCCACACGACTATAGTAGGAACAATCACATTGATGTGTGGGACTATTCGAGTGACAGCTGCATTAGGTTGTAGAAGTTGGTGTTAAAAGATTGTTTTTGGAATTTTGAACACTTTGGATAATAAAATCCTTTTGGACTAGGTACAGGTGAGAGACGACATAGTAGGATTCCAGTTCATTGGAGAGAGAGGGACTGGGAGTGCCTCTACGGGAGGTGCAAGGGAATTTTCATGTGTAGTGAAAGTTGGCCTACTTTGGGTTGTTGAAGTTTTTTTATTGTGCTCATGTGAGGTCACGGGAGGAGATATTGAGATTCTTGATTGAGATGTGGAGGCATAAACTACAGGATTTTAAGGTCCGTGGATAGGAGGTTCGCTTTATAGCTAAGGTGGACATCTACTTTTTGATGGGGCTCCCCTTTAAGGGAAAAGAGTTGGATGCCCAACCCCAGATGCTACGGGGAGAGTAGGTGTATGATTTTTATCTTCACCATTGTTCGATTGCAGATCCACTAATAGGCGAATCGATCAAGCTAACAACGATTGATTATGTATTGACAGGGGTGGCATGTGCTATGGTGATGCATATTTATGGGTCGTTGGGGACCCAATGCATTTCATGTGCACACTTAGGGGTGGTGGAGAGGGTCTTTGTTGGAGAGACCTTCACATGGGCATGGGTGATGTGCTCATGCATGATAACATAGTTGGACTGATGCATCGTGGAGAGATTAGGGGATTTCTCCTTTGGTTTGGTCCTCTACAGTTTATTTTTAGAGAGGGTTGTATTATTGTGCCCTCAAATGATATTAGAGAAACCACATGTTCAAGAGTTGTAGTTGATGTGGTGGGAACACATCTCTGCTCTCCATGGAGGTGGAGAGGTTGACCACTATTTTACTGGTGATTTTGAAAGGATTTAGAGGTGATTGCCTTGGATCATTTTGGAGTATATATATGCTAGTATGGACTATAGGCAAGACCCAAACATGGTCCTACCTCTGGGGGAGGTTTGAGACCATCAAGGTGAGTATATGATTATATGTTTTTGTATTTTGATGGTTTTTGGTTTGATTTTATGCATAGGATAGATAAATCACTTATGCTTATGTGTTTATAGATGTTGAACTGAGAGGGTGCAAGGAAGACTTTGCTCGCGCCAAGGAACGAGTGGCTCAGGGGGGAGGAGAAGGCTGGGAGGTGTTAGCACTAGAAGTCACCCTCGGATTGCGTTGAAGGTAAGCCTAATACCCATCAGAGTTTTAGGTGGATGTCGGTTTAATATGGATGGAGGTCAATGGACAAAACTCAGAATATGAATGATGTTCAACACAGAACTGGACAGGAAATGCATAAGGAAGTGAGGGCCACATTAACTTCAGTCGGGAAATTGAGTTAAAGCGAGAGAAGAGGGAATACTAAATGAGAGAGGTGAACGATATTGTTATGGGTATCCAACCTTCCAGCATCTTGGATATGAAAAGCTCGAACTCAAGAGAAATCTGGAGCCTAGGCTTCAAACACTATGGTGGCAAGAAACATAGTTACAGCAACAGGATGATCAAACTTCCATCATCCAGCAACTGCAACAGCTTGACTGGATCTTCCATGCCCGAGCCATCCAATGTAAGAGGGAAAATACAACAAAAGGAAATGAATAAAATCGATTACGATGCAGCTATAATTGAACCTCCATCATAACAACATAACAATATTTGGCTGGATCCTCCATACCCGAGTGTTTTAAACAGCTTTTACAGGAAAAAAGAAAAGAAACAAGAAGTTGACTTCGATTAACATGAAAATCTCAAATCAATTACATAACCAAAGAACAACTCTGGCAACACAAGCATTACAAGATGGGAGCTCTGCTCAACCAAAAGACCATAAAAAATATCAAAAATAAATATTTATACTTAGAATTGGCTCCAACTGCCCGAGGCGCAATCATGTCATGCGTTCAATTTTTTGCGTCGATGAGCCTCTTTGTCAGGATGTGCATGCATATGTTAGTCAGACTGCCCATGTAGTCTTCTATTAGACGTGATTTCTGCCAGTCTGGGCTGACAACCTACCTTCATGGTTGGTCCTTTTTCTGGCCTTCTATTTATGGAAGGAGACGATGTCTCAACCACCTCAGCGGCTTCCATTAACTGCTTTTCCTTGGGGACTCAACGAGACTTAAACCTCAGGGGTGGCCACATCCTGCTCTAGGATAGGATGCCATATAAACATGTGATTGCGGGGCTGCTCAAAAATGGTTTGGGTTCATACCACTTTTGGGCCTGTAATCCACCACCTTTCGCCACGTAGCACTATTGCCTTACCATGGTTTCAATTGTAGGACTGCTCAAGAAAATTATCGCCTGAGCATGTTGCGTCCCTGCAATGAACTATGGTCGTAGATCTAGTCCCGATATGAGATCTGGGTGCACATCCTAGATTTAGCACCACTGCCAATCTTAACCACCTACCAACTTTAGAATCTTCCAAACTGTGCCCCGGGGGGGACACTACTTTTTGACGTTCCTTGTGCAGGTTGCGAACTTGGACTACCTGTTGCCCTTGAAAACTATATGTGATAACATTTGGCTCCACAAGGAATGGCATGCTCCCTACGAGATTACAAGAACAAGCAGTTCTAGTCGCCTTATGCATTGGGCTATGGAGTCTAGCTCAAAACTTTCGCTGAATAAAACAGGGAAATACGTACACAGTACTCTACTAAAAAATGAAAACAAACACATGGGATCCAGAAGGAGCTTATTTATGTACAATCATATACTAACTGATATTTACAAAGTGCTAGGTGAAAGAAAACTTCCACCATAGACATTCAAGTAACTTCCTAACTGGAAGCTCTTTTACTATGTCAGTGATTGATAGCAGATGATGAAACCGCGACAGCAGCATGATTACATCCTTCAGCTTCTCTCTAAAGGCTGAAGTTGAGATAAAGTTGGGTGGCTCCAAGATATGAAGGAAATTCCACTCCAAGTACTCGCTAACAGGATCATAGAATGAGTGGAAAACTCGAGAAA
Source organism: Picea engelmannii (assembly GCA_009831015.1). Taxonomy (NCBI): domain Eukaryota; kingdom Viridiplantae; phylum Streptophyta; class Pinopsida; order Pinales; family Pinaceae; genus Picea; species Picea engelmannii. The sequence continues at coordinate 1,593,918 of ML779375.1, forward strand.
ATTTGTAATAGACAGCCTGTTCTGCTCCACAGCTGCTCACATAGGGTAGCATATCTCTGGTAAGCACAGGTGGGTGAACAGTTGATGTAGGTTGACTGGCCTCGGTGATGGTTGCTCACTGATAGGATCTGGACAGGAGATAAAATGCCCCTTTGGATCTTCCTCTTCTTCATGGCTTTCCCAAGGATCAGATTCATAATCATCATAAACAGGGCCCATGGGAAAACTCTTTTCTTCAATCTATTGGTCAGTGTTTTCTGCAAGCCAAGGAAGGCTAATTTCCTCACAATATTTTTCTTCAATGTATAAAGAAAAAGGTTATGTTGCATGCTCGTGGAAATCCTTCATATTCAGCTCAGAATCCGATTCATAGATATCATACACAGGCTGGCTGGTACCAAGTGATATCTTCTCGTTTATAGGCTATGAACAGGAGATAAACTACGCATTCATCTCCTCCTTTTCTCCTTAATGGCTCTCCCAAGGATCAGATTCACAATCATAATAGACATGAACCATGGGAGAGCTCTGCTCTTCGTCATCTTCGTTGGGATATTCATAGCAAGTTGTTTGTTCTTGGCTAGTATCTGAAATCACTTCTTCGTCATAAGTAGGGATGCCAAGAATATTTGTTTCAAGGACCGGAATATCCTCTGCATCTTTATAAGAGCAGTGAGCACGATTTGCCTCTATTTCTTCTATTTCTACAAAAAGTGATCTTACCAGTCCCACCAGCTCACCCAAAGCATGTTCTTCATCCTTACAATATGCATCAGAATCTGCTATATTCTGAACACAGTCGTTATATTCCTTACAATAGTTATGAGAAATAAAATCAGAGGAATAAAACTTTTGGCAGTGCCTATTGAAAGCTGCATGAAATTCTCCTAGGGAGGAGATGCTAGCAGGGGTAAGGAGTGATACCATTCACAAGCATCTCCTACGAATGAGAACATGAACATCTTTAATAATACATCCTCATGATGTATCTCCCATTGATGCATGAGTTCATGAAACTCAAGAAGATTCTCTGCAGGGTTGTCCTCTTTACGCTCTCTAAATATGGGCAAAAAATCAACCCACTCGTTTGGAGTAGGAACAACATTAGGAAAACCAGGAACAGAGAAGAAATTAAAATGAGAAAACCTTTGAGTCAATATCCTTTCCATTTCGAATCAGTGGAATCACCAATCGATCCTTTAATCATGGAGTCGACAGGTGAATGATATGAAAAATGAGTGTGTCTAGTCTTTGTTCACCATCAAAGACCAGATCTGATCATTGTATCCCAGGGGGTTCCAGGTGTAGCTAGAGGAAGTCACACTGAAACAATGGAGTCTAGACAGTGGAGTCGCCAAGTGAAAATGAAATATTCAATGGTTCTGATATCTGATGCACCTTCAGAATCAGAACCTCATTGTCGTTCTACCCAGGGAAAAGTATTCAATTCGTTCCCTGACAAGGATGCCATAAATGTTAGCAGTAGAAGTCACCCTCGGATTGCGTGGAAGGTAAGCCCAGTACCCATAAGAGTTTTAGGTGGATGTCATTTTAATATGGATGGAGGTCAATGGACAAAACTCAGAATTTGAATGATGTTAAACACAGAACTGGACAGGAAATGCACAGGGAAGTGAGGGCCGCATTAAATTCAATCGGGAAATTGAGTTAAAGTGAGAGAAGAGGGAAGACTAAATGAGAGAGGTGAATGAGACTGCTATGGGAATCCAACCTTCCAGCAGCTTGGAGATGAAAAGATCGAACTCAAGAGAAATCTGGTGCCCAGGCTTCAGACACTTAAATATGGTGGCAAGCAACATAGTTACAACAACAGGATGATCAAACCTCCATCATCCAACAACTGCAATAGCTCGACTGGATCTTCCATGCTCGATCCATCCAGTGTAAGAGGGAAAATACAACACAAGGAAATGAATAAAAATGATTACGATGCAGCTATAATTGAACCTCCATCATAACAACATAACAATCTTGAGTTGGATCCTCCATACCTGAGTGTTTTAAACAACTTTTACAGACAAAATGAAAAGAAATAGGAAGCTGACTTCTATTAACATGAAAGTCTCAAATCGATTACATAACCAGAGAATAGCTCTGGCATCACAAGCATTACACGATGGGAGCTATGCTCAACCAAAAGACCATAACAAAATATCAAAAATACATATTTGTACTTAGAATTGGCTCCAACTGCCTGAGGCGCGATCATGTCATGCGTTCAATTCTTTGCGTCGATGAGCCTCTCTGTCAGTCTATGCATGCAGACATTAGTTAGACTACCCATGTAGTCTTCTGTCAGACGCGATTTTTGTCAGTCTGGGCTGACATCCTACCTTCATGGTTGGTCCTTTTTCTGGCCTTCTATTTATGGAAGGAGACGATGTCTCAACCACCCCACCGGCTTCCATTAACTGCTTTTCCTCGGGGACTCAATGAGGCTTAAACCTCAGGGGGCGGCCACGTGTTGCTCTAGGATAGGATGCCATATAAACATGTGATTATGGGGCTTCTCAAAATTTGTTTGGGTTCAGACCACTTTTGGGCCTGCAATCCACCACCTTTCGCCATGTAGCACTATCGCCTTACCATGGTTTCCGTTGTGGGACGGCTCAAGAAAATTATCGCCTGAGCATGTTGCATCCCCGCAATGAACTGTGACCGTAGATCTGGTCCCGATATGAGATCTGGGTGCACTTGCTAGATTTAGTGTCACTACCAAGCTTAACCGCCCGCCAACTTTAGAATCCGCCAAACTATGCCCTGGGGGGGGACGCTACTTTTTGACGTTCCTTGTGCAGGCCGCGAACTTGGAAAACCTACTGCCCTTGACAACTATATGTGATAACAGGAGGCACCATCATCACTATGATCCTGGGGCAGGTCCAGCTCATGCCCCAATTAGAGATGTTGTTGCAGAGCTATTGCATGAGATGAAGGAGTTTCTAAAGTGTTTTGATCGAGTGTTAGCACACTGGCCCCACATCCAATATGATGAGGTCATGTAGTGGTGGGGGGGGTAGACCAGAGTGGCAGGATTTGGTGCGTCATTCTATTATGGCTAGAGTAGTGTTGATGGGGCATTTTCCTCCTGGAGGTGGAACACCCCTAGCTAGAGAGGGACTACCAATAGACCCTCCAACTGGAGAGTTTCTGGAGTTAGGGGCACCATAGGTGTCAGAGGATATGTATGGGTTTAGCCCATTTTTTGTAATTTTATGTAGAGGTGGCATAAACCCCCCATTTTTTGTAATTTTATGTAGAGGTGGCATAAACCCCCCATTTTTTGGACACTTGAGTACATTTTTTAGAGTTGGGCCTAACTATTTATGAATGTCAGATGTTTTGTATCGTATCTTTGTGAAATTTTATGGCACTACCTATGTGTGTGTGTGTGTGTGTGTGTGTGTTTGTGTTGCTTTGGTCTTCCTGTGATTTCTTGCACATGTGTGATGTGAAGGTATGTTTTCTTGTTTATTTGTAATGGATGAGATGAATTATGTTAAATGTTGTATTTAATGTGATAAATGTCAATCTAGGACTTGATTAGCCATGTGATCTGCAACTTGATTTAGATGTCTAGGAACATGTGTGAATGGGATGGATTCAAAATTCCATGATAACGATCTAACTTGGAGGTACTTGCGAAAGATGCATGGATCACGTACTTGATACACATTGTTTAGTTGTAGAACGATGAGCTGAGAATCTAAGAGGACACTAAGGTGACAAATATGAAGATGACTAGTCTCTACAAAGAGACCAATCACGACAACATACTCGACTTGGTTGTTGGTGGAGGGACCTAGACATATATCGCTTGAGTGGAGTAACACATGCATAGGGGTGTAAATGGCCCAAGCTATCGAAACGACATTTCTAGTTTTTTGATTGTCCACGGTTCTCTGCAGTATGGTTTTGAGGACTTTGTTGATTGTCTTGACTTGCCCATTGGAATGTGAGTAGTATGGTGAAGTGAATTCATGAGTAAATCCTAAATTGGAGGATAACTCGGTGAATATTTCGTTCTCAAAATGCTTTCCATAGTCTGACATGAGCTACAGGGGGACTCCAAAATGAGTGATGACATGGTTAAAAAAGAACTAAGTTGCAGTATCGTCAGTGTTGTTGAACATAGGCATAGATTTGTCCCATTTGGTGAAGTAGTCAACTGCAACTAATATGCATTTGTGCCTATTGTTGGATGGCAGATTGTAGGTCATAAAATCAATGCCCCACTTGTAAAAGGGGCCTATGGTGATAACAGGATGTAGGGGAGATGGTGGTGCTCTGGATTTATGTGCATATAATTGACATTTGTCACAGTGCTTAACTACGTGGATGCATTCATGAAATAAATTGAGACAAATATAACCATCTCCGACCACTTTTTGAGCGGTGGACATACTAGAGAGGTATCCTCCACAAGCGTTATTGTTATAGGAAAATTCCCCTATGGATAGGTGAATATCCTCTTGGATTCTAGACCCCTACTACCAAGACAGAAAGATGTAAATGGACACTAAAATCCCTTTAAATATAGTTAGGCCAATCAAAAGAAAGAGAGGAAGAAAGTATGATGCGCATTATTCCTAAGCTTGGACTCGCTTAATCCAATCTGAAATTTATCTCCAAGCTCCTTAGCATGACACGATACCTGCAACGCAATGGATAGCGAAGAAAACAAATACTTCATACTCTACCAAGATTAGTTTAAACCAAATTCATCCATAATAGACAAGCATATGCAATAATACACAAAATTGAAGGAAATAGGCTAAGCATATATTAATGAGAACATTAAAAAGATACTTAAAATCTATAGATGTCGTTGCAGCAACCTCTCCAAGTCCTCCTTGTCCAACCCCTTTCTTGAAAGATCCACGATCAGAATGACAATACTTTTCCTGATTATTCTCGTCCTCTTCACCATGAGAATGCCTCCCTTTATAGGTTTTGAGAGGCTCAACCACCTCGGTTATATTTGAGATAAGTTGAGGATATGACTCCATCAGTTGTGGGATCTCCCTTAGATGCAACTTAAAGCTTAGATTTGATCCAAACCAACTTGAATCATCTCTAGTTGTCCTTAGAGAAAAGGGGGATTTATTCCCATGATTTTCTCAACCAATCGACGCTACCTCAAACTGGGCAACAAAGCGCTGCAACGCTTCCTGCTAGATGGACAGAGAACACTAGCACTCCCTGCATATGAGCAGGGGAGTGTTGTTTTTCCAAAAAATTCGTCAATATGACCAATTCTCAAGGAAAAACATTTTTTTTAGTCTATCAAATGATGTGGTTTCTCCTTCCAACATGTTTTAGAGGATGTATCAAGTGTTTCCATGGTGTCATTCGCAATGCAACATATGTAGAACGAAAATGCGACACTTGCGATAATGAGAATGTGACATTATTGAAGTAAGGAATTTTGATGTGTAACACTATTGTGGCAATCATTCAAGACTCTCTTTTCCTCTTTGATGGTGAGACAGTGATGAATTATGGTATCTTCCTCCTTGCGATAAACAACATCTCTGATGAGGAGATAACGAGGGGCTTGGTGGAAGATATGTTGGCAGTCATCACAAGAGATATGAGAGCAGAACTTATGTGTGCATAGGTACACTAGGATGTCTTTGTACCATGGGTCATTAGACGAAATGAATAATAGATGTTTGTCTAGGAAGATCTCATTGACGAGGTTGTCTTTGGAGCTGGATGGGAGATCAAAAATCAAATATGCCAGAACAAGGGCCTCCTTTCTTTTAGGATTTGTGGACTCTAGATCATATTCCTAAAGGATTATGATCCATCAGGAAAAATTGCCATTAATTTGGAACCAACTAAGTAATGCATGGGATTGGAATCTTCCACGACTTTGGTAGTGCAGAGCAAGATATAATGACATAGTTTTTGGACTACAAGAACAACTGCCAAGGCCAATTTCTCTTTGTGATTGTATTTCAAAGATCTCCCTGAGATATTTTTGTTGATGTAGTAAATGACATGCTCACCCCCGTCATTGTCTTCCTGGACTAGAATTCCTTCGAATGAATTCCTGGACTATAAGGCCGATAGGTATAGGATATAATCCTTGTTAAATTTTGAGGGACTAATCAAGGGGGATTTACTCAGTGTGTATTTCAATGAATCGAAATTTTCTTGAGCATGTTGATCCCATCTGATTGGGATATCATGGCATAGCTAGAATAAGAATCCATGGGCACGAGTTGTGTAATATGGAACAAAGTGAAGTAACAAGTTGGTCTTTCTCTGAAGGCTTTGTAGTTGGTACAAATTCTTGGGAGGAGGGATCTCGTTAATAGCTTGGACCTTGAAGGGGTCCACTGTGATCCCTTGTTGAGAAATGATGATTCTGAGTAATGCCCAACTGTGATGCAGAAAATGCACTTGAGAGGATTTAGAAGGATGTTATATTGGCGACATCTTTGAAAGATAATTCGCAAGTATTACAAGTGTTGAAATTGCTTCTTGGAACGAGAAGTGAGGTTGTCTAAGTAAGCCAAGATGATATGTGCAAGATCATGGAAAACATATGTCATGGCTCACCAGAATGTGGTGCCAACATTTTTGAGCCGGAAGGGCATGACTTGATAGGAAAAGGTACCCCATGGGGTAGTGAATGTAGTTTTCTATTGATCTGCATGGTGGATCTGTATTTGATTGTAGTAGGAAAATTCATCCATAAATGAAAGGAATTCATGTCTAGCACATGTGTCAATAACTTGATCGATGAAAGGAGTAGGGAAATTGTCTTTGGGACAATCTTGGTTCAAGTCTCTGAAGTTAGTGCAAACCCGAATGGTTCCCCTCCTTTTGTTAACCAACACAATATTTGAGACCCAAGAAGTGTACACAATGGGGTAGATGAACCCTTCATAAAGTAACTTATAGGTTTTGTCTTTTATAGCCATGGATTTGGAAGGGTGTAATGTTCATTTATTTTGATGAACAGGGGAAACATCAGGCCATGTATCGATTTGATGTTCAACTATGGTTGGATCAAACCTAGGAAATTATGTATATGACTTGGAAAAGATACCCCTGAACTCCTAAAAGAGAGCTTTGTAAGATGTGACCTCTTAGAGGGAGCATGCAACATCGAGAGTGATCTCTTTGACAACGCCAAGTTTGACAGAGATGTCTATTTTGATCATAGGGGAGATTTTTCCATGTTCATGTTGATGTTTTGGTAGTTGTGGGAGGTATTAACCTCCATGTGTAACCTTTTACATAGAATAGAATATTCCGTAAGCAAGAGAATTTCTAAACAAATGTTAGAAAACCCTAGAAAGAAGTTGGCCTCAAGAGAATTAATAATAAAGTAATAGATGCATCCATAAGGAGAAGTTGGCCCTAGTCCACTGTACAAGACAATATAAATAGGTAGGCACCTAGCTCATTTGGACACACTCACTCAGCAAGTGTGCAAGTCTAAGGAGGAACTACAGTGGCAGCTAGGGTGCAAGTTTGAAGAGCAGCAGTTGTAGTTGGAGAGGGTTCTAGTAAGGAGGAGTAGTCCAGCAGTATTTTGGTATCTCTCTTGTGCTTCTCTTGGTATAAGGTACGCTACACTTGTATGGTTATTGTGTTAATGTTGTAGCAGTATTGTGGCTATGGTTTATCTATTGGTTCTAGAGTAAGCTTGATGAAATTTTACTAAGTAAAGGTCAAAGTGCCCAGGGGTAGAATTTGTGCCTATGGTTGGGTGACAATAGTGTGATATTATCTATGGCTAAACAAGCACACCAAAGTTTTAACATGATGTCAAAGTTGGTTTCCTTCATAACAATCTAACCATTGGAAGGAAGATCTTCAGTTCCCCCCCCTGTCAAGCTCATTGAGCACTTTTTGAACCCACCAAGGAGGTCTCGTAAGTAGGGCGCATCGTTTCCCCCAACTAGACCTCTAAAATTCTGAAGTTGAAAAAATAGGGTTTCCTCATAAAACCCTAAGTCAAGGCGTCAAGCAGTTAAAGGTTGAATTAAAGGCAGAATGACCCCCAGTACCAAGATTGATGAGAAGCTTGAGGGTGTTGACAACTTCTGAGAATGGAAGTATAGAGTCAAGCTCATTCTAGAAGAGAATGACCTAGAAGTAGTTATCGAAGAAGAAGTTGGAGAACTAGAGGGAGATGAAGCTAAGGAAAAGTACAAGAAGAACATGGTTAGAGCAAAAAGAATCATTGTTGATTCTATTAAGGATAACTTGATCCCTTGTGTATCATCAATGAATACTTCCAACCATATGTTTGATGCACTATCCAGATTATTTGAAGGAAAGAAAATCAACTAGAAGATGACCTTGAGAACACAACTGAAGAATGTAAAGATGCAAAACTCAGAATCGATCCAATCCTACTTCACAAGAGTATTCCATATTAAGGAACAACTTGAGGCTATTGGAGATTCAGTAGAAGAAGTGAAACTAGTGATGACTATATTAAATGGTCTCCCAAGAACACGGGAATCATTTATTCAAGGAATTTTTTCAAGGAAGAAATTAACAAAGTTCAGCAGACTATGGGAGGATTGCACTCAAAAAGAAGCCAGAGTGGATGCAAGAGAATAAAATCTAGTTAATGATGATCCGGCGCTTGCAGCTCATGTGGAAAAAGACAAATTCAAGAAAGAGGTTCATCACCACAAGAAGTTACATAAGGGAAAGAAGTCTCAGAGAGATTATTCAAGCTTCAAATGTTACATTTGCCACAAGATGGGACACATTTCAAGAAACTATCCTAATGAAAAATATCATGTCAAAAAAGGAAATAATAAAAGGCATGATGTTCATGCAGTAAAAGACGATGAACCAGTTCAAAAGAGAACAAGAGAAGAAGATGATGAACAATATGTTTTGATATCATCCCTTACCAGAACAGTCACTCATGGAAGTGAGACTTGGCTTATTGACAGTGGTGCTTCTAAGCACATGACTAGTTTCAAGGATTATTCTCGGATCTAGTTCAGAAAGATTCACCTCATAAGGTGAAGCTAGAAGATGACTATCAGTATTCAATCAAGGGCGTAGGAGAAGCATCCTACAAATTGGAATCTGGAAAACCCTTGAATATGAAATTTATTTTATATGTTCATAGATTGAATAAAAATCTCCTTTCTATCTCATAATTGGAAGAAAATAGATTTAGAGTTTCCTTTGTCGATGGATAAGTTCTCATGTGGTCAAGAGGAAAGACCATCAATGAAGAAATAGTGATTGGTGTTCAAGAAGGAGGAATATAGAATTTAAAAGGGAACTTAGTTTCATCTTTGGTGCACAACACTATTAACCCTAGTAAGCTATGGCATAGAAGACTTGCTCACATTCACTACAAATCATTACCAATAGTAATAAAAATGGTGATAGGTATACCCAAAATTCAAGACAATCGTGAAGGCATATGCAAGGGATGCGCTCAAGGAAATAATGTGAAGAACCCCTTCCCAAGAAGTGACAACAAAGTGAAAGGAGTCTTGGACCTTGTTCACTCATATGTGTGTGGACCAATGTCAGCCTCCTCTCTAAGAAGGTATGTATACTATGTCTCTTTTACTAATGATTATTCACGTAAGAAATGGATTTATTTTTTGAAAGGAAAAAGTGAAGTATTCAACAAATTAAAAGAATCCAAAGAACTTGTGGAAAATATATCCAAAAAGAAGATTAATATATTGAGGTCAGATAATGGAGGAGAGTTCACTTCATATGACTTCAAGACATTATGCATAGAATTCGAGATTAAGAGGGAGC
>ML779375.1:1603759-1616598 GCA_009831015.1 Picea engelmannii
ATTAAAAGAATCCAAAGAACTTGTGGAAAATATATCCAAAAAGAAGATTAATATATTGAGGTCAGATAATGGAGGAGAGTTCACTTCATATGACTTCAAGACATTATGCATAGAATTCGAGATTAAGAGGGAGCTCACTACTCTCTACAATTCTCAGTAGAATAGTGTGGCAGAAAGAAAGAACCATACAATAATGGAAGCAGTAAATTCGATGATCCATGATCAATATTTACCAATGCATCTATGGGAAGAAGCAACCAGGATCGTTGTATATGTGCAAAACAAAATTCCTCATCATGCACTTGGAAACAAGAAACCTGGGGAAATGTTTTCAGGTGAAAAGCCAGAGGTCATCCACTTGTAGATATTTGGTTGTCTAGTATATGTACATGTTCCCAAGGAAAAGAGATCAAATCTAGACCCTTCATGAAAGAAGGGAATATTTGTGGGATACAGTGAGTCATCGAAGGCATATAGAGTTTACATTCCTGGTCACCGGAGGATAGAAACTAGTCGAGATGTAACCTTCAATGAGGATATAACTTTCAGTAAATCGAGGCAGAATTATTTAGATGAGGTCCATGATGAATATCCTTTAGTTCCTAGGATTGTAGATATAGAGGGAGGTAATAATTTTGTACTAGAAGAATGTCATCCAGAAGATCATGACATGACGAAACCATAGAGACCTGAAGATCCACCCCAAGAAAAGAATAAGAAAAGAAGACCATCTTGGGCTCATGAGAGCATTCAGGATGTAGAGAAGTATGGTGCTCCAGATGGAACTTTTAGAGAAAGAAAGAAGCCAAAACCATATTCGAGTTACATGGCATTGCTTAGTGCAATTATTGATGCAAATCCTACCTATTATGAAGAGGTTGCAGATAAGAAGGAATGGAAGGATGCCATGATTGAGGAGTACCAATCCATCATCAAGAATGATGTGTGGGATGTGGTTCCAAGACCAAAAGATAATTCAGTGGTAAGCTCAAAGTGAATTTACAAAATAAAACATTCAGCAGATGGAAGCATTGAGAAATATAAGGAAATATTTGAAGCACGTGGATTCTCCCAGAAAGAAGGAATAGACTATGAGGATACATTTTTCATGTGGAAAGATACACTTCGACCATGACCATTCTTTTGATAGTTGTAGTGATGAAATGGAAGATACATTAGATGGATGTGAAAACAACTTTTCTGAATGGTGTGATTGAAGAGGAAGTGTATGTTGAGCAGCCACAAGGATTTGAGACACATGACAGGCAGTCTCATGTGTGCAGGTTGAAGAAATGCTTATATGGATTAAAGCAAGCACCCAGGGCATGGTATGGTAGGATTGACAATTTCCTGATGATATTGGGCTTTACCAAGAGTAAAGCAGACTCCAACCTTTACTATAAGGTTGAGGATGGTAGACCATTGATACTATTGTTGTATTTTGATGACATGTTTCTAACATGGGACGAGAAGATCATCACATAGTGTAAGAGGAAACTTACTACAGAGTTTGAGATGGAAGACCTAGGTATGATGCATTACTTTTTGGGTCTCGAGGTATGAAAGAAACCGAATGAGATTTTCCTTAGCCAAGGAAAATATGTTGTAAGGATTCTAAAAAGATTCAGTATGTTGGAGTGAAAATCCATGCCTACACTTATGGTGACAAATGTGAAGTTGCTAAGTGACACAACTTCAAAGACAGTAGATGCCACCATGTACAGAAAAATAATAGGTTCTTTGATTTACTTCACGAACACGAGACCAGATATATGTTTTGCGATGAACACCTTGAGTTAGTATATGGCTGAGCTGAGACATGTTCACCTAGTTGCAACAAAACATGTGATGAAGTACCTAAGGGGTACAATAGATTTTGGTCTCACATATGTTTCAAATCGTGAGATAAGCCTACAAGGCTATGCTGATGCAGATTAGGTCAGTAGTGTTGTGGATCAAAAGAGCACATCTAGATGTTGCTTCAATTTGGGATCCACTATGATCTCTTGGTTTAGTAGGAAGCAGAATTGTGTGGCACTCAGTACGGCTGAGGCAGAGTACATGACAGTGTGTTCAGCATGTAGCGAAGAGGTGTGGCTTCGAAATTTACTTGCAGGGTTTTTAGATATAGAGTTAGAGGAGACTTGCATATTTTGTGACAACTCGAGTTGCATAAAGTTGAAAAATAACCTTGTGTTTCATGACAAGTCCAAGCACATCGAGATCAAGTACCATTATATCATAGACATGGTGCAAAGAGGAGAAGTTAGACTCTAGTATGTGGCTATTGATGATCAGGTAGTTGATGTGTTGACCAAGCCTCTTTCAAGGGTGAAGTTTGAGTACTTCAGGGGCAAGCTTGGAGTGGTTCAAAAGGACTTCCCCAAGTAGCGGGAAGTGTTGTGTTCCCCGGGTAGCAGGAAATGTTCCCCACGTATCGAGAAGTGTTGTGTTCCCCAGGTAGTGGGAAGTGTTGTGAAAGTGTGATGGATTACAGAGGCTACTCCAGTGAAATAGTATGGTACGTTGAGCTACTGCTACTCCAATGAAATAGTCTGGTACACAGAGGAATATTCCAGCGAAATAGTCTGGTATGTCGAGTTACTATTACTCTAGTGAAATAGTATATTACCCAGAGGACTACTCTAGTGAAATAGTCTGGTACGTTGAGTTATTTCTACTCCAATGAAATAGTCTGGTACATAGAGGGCTACTCCAGTGAAATAGTTTGGTACATCGAGTGACTGTTACTCAAGTGAAATGTTTGGTACATAGAGGGCTACTCTAGTGAAATAGTCTGGTACGTCAAGTGACTACTACTCCAGTGAAATAGTCCGGTACACAGAGGGCTACTCCATTCAAATAATATGGTACACTGAGAGAATGCTACTCCAGTGAAATAGTATGGTACGCAGAGATATGGATACTCCAATGAAATAGTCTGGTACGTCGAGATATTACTACTCCAGTTAAATAGACTGGTACACATAGCTACTCCAATGAAATAGTCTGGTATGTTGAGATATTGCCACTCTAGTGATATAGTTTGGTACGCATGTTACACTGATGTGTAAACTAGTTGGAGTACGAACTAGTAGCGGAAGAGGGTTACCAACTAGAGGACCAACATATGTGGTTGGAGGTGATTCCCATTTAGAGTGTCGATCAGTAGCATGAGAGGTTACTATCTGGAATACCAACCAGTAGTGTTGGAGGTATTTCTAGCCTGGAATGCCAACCAGTAGTGTTGGAGGTTATTTCCAGTTGAATGGCTAATGTGTGGCTATGATGGTGATGCTCATGATATGATGTATGTGATAATGAGATAGCCTATTGATCCAAAAAGATCTTTTAAATGACAATGGTTGAGTTATTATGCATGTGTTTATTAACCATTTAGGAATTTGAATGAAAGAGGAAGAATTATAAAGTAAACATGATAGCCATAAAGTAATGTACAGATCTGAACATAAGCATGAGAACAACAAACCATAAAACACCAAAGTGATAATGAAGTTTGACAATCTCTCCTATGTCTTCGGGCCTTTGTCTTAGTGGGTGAGGCTTTCTTGTTTATTTTCGAGGATTTAAAAGTACATCACAGTAGTGTCAAAAAGGTTACAAACTGATATGGTCTTGTTCTACCAAATCTCTAGAACCCAAAAAAAGAAACAACACTCAAATTGGATGACCGGAGCTCTCAGAAATGGCTTGCAAAGGTGCTCTCCTCAACAACTTCCCTGCACAAAAATGGCTTTAGCTTGGAAAATGTTTAACATAACTTTGTTCTAAACCTCCCCTTTGGCTTCAAGAAGCCCTGGTTTATAGATCTAAATTTGGTAACCATATCCCAACTTCTTCCCAAGATCTGGCCTCAAAAAGGGCACAAGATCCCTCAATAATGGACTAAATCTCCCAATATCAGGTTAATAATCCATAAATATATTTTAATACAAAGACAAAACCCACTTTATGCCAAAACATAGGGTGCATCCCCCCTTGTATTTGTGCTCCTGGTCATATTGGTGTCCCCATGTGGCCAGGCGCTAAGCTGGGCACGTTGGCCCCTTAACTCTCGGCCATTGGTTATATCGTGGTGGCCATGTGGTCGCGGGCCAGACCTCCATGTGCATATACAATGGTTAGGCTCCCAATTTCCCAGTCGTTGGTTACGTGTAGTGTCCATATGTTCATGGTCTAAAACTTTACATGTGACCCCCAAACTGGATAGGCCATTGATCATGCACCCCTGGTTAGTGGGCTAGCCCGACCAACCGGGAACCAACCCAAAACTCTGCGTTAATCATTTAACACTGGGTCTTGTGGGCGTTCATCAAAACTGGGGTTGGGCCAACTTCATATCATCTGCACCAATGGACAGGAATGGAGCTCATACCATAACCATGCACAGGGGGATACCATAATTGCTCACCATATACTACGGATTTCACATAGCAATGGTCACCAGTGGCGGTTAAATGAAATGCCAACACGCCAAAACTTTAACACCTGTGCCAATAGTCTTATATCTGGGTTGTATGGTGTACAAACGACTGTGGGCTGGGGATAGACCCCAGCCCTTTTCTCCTCCACCCGGGACTCCATGCCACTTCAAATATTTACTACACCATATAAGGTTAAGACTCATACAGTAGGCAGGCTGGTAGACTAGCCTACGTGAAAGCTTAGCGCCCAACAAGGTCACGGGTTCTAACCTGTTGAACCCCAAAAAAGTTTTTGCATAAAACTTGAACCAACAAATGGGTGTCACGTGGCACCTTTACATGCGCCCAAGTAAACGCCATGCGTCAAGATCCAATTGGACCACTTGTCTACCCAATCAACATATCTGCCCAGTCAGCTCATCTTCCCAGTTAGCACACTTGCCCAATCACTTTCTGCCATGTATTTTACGTACATCGTATGGGCATGCCACGTGTCACCTTTGCAATGGTGACACGTGTCACTCCTAGATTGGTCCACCTGTACCTTCCACATTAGCATCCAACTATACCCCTACCACGTCGGTTATATGGTCAGCTACCTCTTGTCACCTCCAGACACTACCACATCAGCATGACGTCAGCGTTGACTTTTTTTGCCTGTTTGGTCAAATGAACAGATCGTTATATCTGGAGCATACAGCGTTTGTTTGAGCATGTTCAAGTTGTGTTGGTTTCATATCAATGAGGCCTACACAAACATCATTTTTGAATCCATTCTGAGAACTTTTATTTTTAGGCCTTTATGAGCCCCATCAAGCTCCTGGATCACATGTGTGGCCATAGTAGTGCTACCTGTAGACTGGTCCGCAATACTATGTGGCTCTTTGTTATGAGGAAAATCTCTCTATGGCTAGGGTGAACCACAACAGACAGGAGTGACTGTATAAATCGACTCAATTCCAACATATGTTATTTAAACTAATGTGCAAAGGAGGTAAGAAAGAGGCCTACCTCATCCAAACGTTTTATGATGTCCACCATTGAGCACTTCGACCCAAAGATTTACACCTGGATCACCAAAGGTGAAAAGTAGTGACGTGATCCCTAGGATCCTCTCCATTCTTACCCTCAAACTTTGGGATGTCTGAAGGAAGTTTGGAGACAGGGGGCCATCTGGGATTGTGACTCACGGGGTCATTCATTAACTTAGACTAATATGGAAGATTAAGCATGGCCAGAAAAGGGATATGTGGTTGTGACATCCAGCCCCTTTCTCCAGAGAAATATTTTGCTTGTGTATTCGGGGGCCATCTAGGGTTCTGGTAAACACCATGGCCCTGTCCGGCATTATAAGGCCCTCTTCCAGGTTGATTCATATAAGTTTGGTTGGGCATCATTCCATTTGGAATGTTTTGTTGACGGTTATAGAAATTTCCCCCAACCAGATTAGATCTAGGTTGGGGGTTGCCCAAAGTGTGAGACTGGCCTCCCCCAGGTTGGAAACCGAAGGATAGAGGTGAATTCATCATGCCAAATGTATTGGTCGGAATCTGCGCCGAGGAGGTAGTATTGTAGGACGAAACTTGAGATGAAGCTTGTCCGCCAGGTTGATAATTCCACCCAAAAGTAGGAGGATTAGACCCAGGGTTAAAATCAGGGATACCTTCCATATTATGAGTCATTTGAGGGATTTGAGATCGACCAAATGAAAAAGGAGTGTAAGGAGGTGTATTTCCCCCAAGCCCAACGCTAGCATTAGGGTCAGCAGTTGGGATGGAGTTCAAAAACTGTGAGCTGAAGTTAGGCATACCATAAGAAAATGGACTAGAAGCCATAGGGACGGAATGAACATTATAGCCCGATGAGTGGCCAAGAGACCCAAAGGGGTTCGAAGTGGTAGCATGAACATTAAGCATAGTCCGGGCCATAGTAATGATAGGTGCCTCTGGTACTACAACTATGGAGATTGCAGGAGTCAAAGGGGTGCCATTAACTATAGTGGGTATGGGAGTCAAAGGACTCCCAAAATTATGAATACCAGGTTTAGTACTCATCCTTGTAGAATCACAAGTCTGAGCGATGGATGTGTGTGTACCACGTGTAATGAATATACACCTTTTAGAAGGCAAGGACACAAAATTCGATGGTAACTGTAACAAGTGACGGGACCGGCGGGGGGGTTGGTCCAACTCCACGATGACTTAAGACTCTAAAGATAAAAAAATATATATCCTAAGGTCAACTAGTAATCAAAGAGCAAACCAAAAGTCAAATGGGAAATATGCATGCAAACGGGCTAAAGTTGTTGAGTGGGCTCCCTCCCTAAAGAAGGTATGTCTTGTCCAAGAGGGACTTGAGACTCCCTGCTAAAGATTAGAGGTAACATAATCAGTTATAGGGGCCCTCGTGGGCTTAACAACCAGTCGGTCAGACCCCCCCGGAGAGGTAATTCTCCATAAAGGTTGTTTTTTTTCTGACCCCTATCTGACCTAGGGTACCTGCAGAATAACCCCTGCAAGTAACCTATGAGATACCTAAGTCAAGCAACTAATAAAACACTATATAACCAATGCACAGGCAAGCAGTCATAAGTCCGGATCACTGTATGGGCAGGGTAGCAAAGCCCAAAACCTTGAAAGCACTGCCTCTCACGGAGGTATGGGCACTAGCAAGATCCCCAAATACGAATAAATACACAAATATATCTCTGACGCTAGGTGAATATCTGGGGGATATCCCTTCAACCAACTTCGCGCGACCTCGTGATTAACTCCGGTGTGAGTCGAGCCTCCTGATCGTACCAATTATACAATGGATTTCTCCACTCCCTGACTTAGACACATATGTTGATTTAATTGCCTTGGAGAAGTTTACTCACAAAATCCTATTCCAAGGCACTAAATCCTAGGCTAGTCCGTGCACCCTAGAAAATAAAATCATTACTAATAAATTTAAATTATAGCGTTGATTTTATTGTCATGATTACTCAAAAAGGTATATGGTGATGAAACCAATGATGTTATGACTCTGGAAGAAAATTAAATATGAAAGTAATGCAAGCTATAACTTTAACTTTTGTTGAATGATATGCACCTAAAAACGATGCAGTTTTCAAATTCAAATCTGTGATTCAGAAGTAAAAATGCAATCTTTCACTATGTGCACTAAGCTAATGATAAAACTCAATAGACAAAAAATGCCAAGCAATGCAAAATGCCTATTTTTTTTTGTATTTTCAATATATCAAAATTGAAAATGCATGGACTGAAAAGTAACTTGATATATAGACCTACTGTGTATAAAAGAAAGATAACCCAAGAAGGATATCAAGCAACAAAGCACCCAGCCCAATATACAAGGACAATAAAAATGAAAAGATGAAGAGAAAAACTTCGCCCAAAAATTCAACCAAAAGAGGGTTTCTTGTCATCCCACATGCACTCAACAGGAACTATAGAGACCTAAGAAGGCTTAGAAAGCATCAAATCCCACCTAGCAAACACCAGACCAAGAAAATAGGCAAGTAAAAAGGGTGTACGTGACTGTTTGGGTAAACAGAGCATATATACGCAGCTTGCAATGAGACAACCCGCGTGTGTATGCAATTGTTAAGAAAAAAGCCATGTATATGCTTTGAAATAAGTCCAGGAAAGGGAGAAAGGCCAAAAACTCAAACCCAAAGTGAACAGGATATGTCAAGCAATGACACGACAAGAACCACAATAGAAACGAGAGAAATCTAAGGAGAAAAGTACTTCAAACCCTAAGAAAGAAGATCATTACCCAGTATGGTCGCCAATTATGTTACGAGAAAAATCTCTCTATGGCTAGGGTGAACCACAACGAATAGGAGTGGATGTAGAAATCGACTCAATTCTAGCATATACTATATAAACTAATGTGCAAAGGAGGTAATAAAGAGGCCTACCTCATCCAAACGTTTGATGACATCCATTGTTGAGCACTTCGACCCAAAGCTTTACACCTGCAATAGGTTCTCAACAAACAAGCAGAGCAAGCATATCGTGATAATATATAAGGTTAGCACATTATATAACATAATCCATTAATATACAAAACAAACATGCCCATGGATCATAATACATATATTTGAAAGATATCAATTGGATGGGAAAGGGGTATTTCTATTAATAAATGATCAACATAAGTGAAAACATTACAGACTTCTGTATCGGCAGGGTTCGGAACCACGAAACTGAGTTCCTTCCAACTGGACCTCCACCACTTCAATCCTCCACCAAAGGCAAGCTCATATAAGGGAGACAAAGAGGTTCTCCATCAATAAGGGAAGAGATTGGGGGTTGAACACTATGTTCAGACTTAAAGGACAAAGGGATGAAGACTCAATAATGAAGTAATAATTTCTCCAGAGTAACTTTGCTCTCAAATTTGAATTCTCTCTCCTTTTACATAGCTCGGAATTGGCTTCTTTATAGCCTTCAAAATGAAACTAAAGGGCTAATTCAAAATGTTTCCAGTATATGGAAGGCCAAGGATTAGAGATATCCTATCATGACATGGAAACCCGACATTTAATTTTGACTTTCTAGCACAAATCTCGATGTACGCGGGTTGTAGTGGAGCAGCCAGCATATACGCTTGTTGTATAGCTTGCAAGGTGCGTACAAATGGGAAAATATTTATTTTTGTCTCTGGATTCATCAGTCAGGGAAAGTAAGTCTACATAGGGAAATGGAGTAAGGCCCTCTCTGCAAGATTGCATAGGGTGAGGCAAATCTTGCTCTAACACTCTTTCTCGTGCCATGAGAGATGGATGGATGTGTTTGGGACCATTACATGAAGAACATCTTAGTTAATACCTCCCTATATAAGAGGGAGTGTTGATGTTTTGGTAGCTACAGGAGGTATTAACCTCCATGTGTAACCTTTTACTTAGAATAGAATATTCCAAAAGCAAGATAATCGATAAACACATGTTAGAAAACCCTAGAAGAGAATTCGGCCTCAAGAGAATTAATAATAAAGTAATAGATGCATCCATAAGGACAAGTCAACCCCGGTCAACTGGACAGGACAGTATAAATAGGAATATTCCTAGCTCATTTGGACACACTCACTCATCAAGTGCACAAGTTTAAGGAGGAACTGCAGTGGCAACTAGGGTGCAAGTTTGGAGAGCAACAATTGCAACTGGAGAGGGTGCTAGTCTGGAGGAGTAGTGCAATAGTCTTTTGGTATATCTCTTGTGCTTCTCTTGGTATAAGGTACGCTACACTTGTATGGTTATTGTGCTATTGTTATAGCAGTATTGTGGTTGGGGTTTATTTGTTGGTTCTGGAGTAGGCTTGTCGAAACTATACTAAGTAAAGGTTAAAGTGCTTGGGAGTGGCATTTGTGCCTATGGTTGGGTGACAATAATATGATATTGTCTATGGTTAAACGATCACACCAAAATTTTAACAGTTCCCTTCTTCAAAAGCATCACGAGCAGGGGTTGGTTTTTTGAACCAATACACCTTCCCTGGAGGAATGAAGTCTTTGGTTTCAATTGCATGTACATAGGTGTCTATGCTAGGTTGAAAGGCTTCTTGTGATAATAAGAAATATTTGTGATGCATTGCATCCCAGGGAAAGTCATGTGTTTTCATGGACTCTAAGATATCTTCATCTAATTGAAAAATGTAAGAAAATAATGGATCTTTAGAGGTATGAACAAGCAGGTGTGGCGTGATGGTGCCAAGTGTCTGGCCTAAGTTGTTTATGATATTGGCATCTATGGAAGGTGTAGAAGTTGAATATTCATGAGTAGGTTTTTTTTTAGAAGAGTGTGGATCACCTTTTGCTAGAACGGGTGGTTCAAAAGGAGGGGGGGGGAACCTTCACTAGAAGAAATGCACCATATATCCACACATGTGCGTGGGTCATGTGTATTGGGTGGAGGAAGAATATTAGGCGAATGACTTACTGAAAAATTAGGGGGATTTAGAAGGAAGTCTCTTGATCTTCATGATATATGTACTATTGGTGGGAGTAGGGGTAATAATTGTTGCTCCGAAGAAAGTATGATGGGATTACCTTAAGAGGGTAGCGTGGTCATGTTTTGGGAAAGTGATGTTTGAAAGGATGTTTGAACATTTTGAAAGGAATTCATGTGACGAACCCTATATTCGATAATGAGAGGACACATGTGCGTAAAATGATCCATTTGGTCACATAGCGCACACATGCATCTCATCTATTAATTTACTGACGTGGAGATATAGCATATGTTATTAGTTTTAGCATCAATGGGGGGTGCCTCCAGTTATGAAAAATATGTTTGTCGCACTGCTACTAAGGTTTCCCAAAACTTTGGTAGGGATGGGTATTGATGAGTGTAGTGGTCATACTATGAGAAGATGATGCATACAAAGTTGGCGCACAGAACTTTCTTGTGTGATGAAAAAGGTTCTGCAACAATGGTGGTGGTGGAAGCTACTAGGGTAGGGAGAAATGATGTTTCCTTAGGGAGTTGAATTAAATTATGTAATTTGGGTAGCCTAGTGTGTAGAGGTTGGTAGGGTGTTTGATTTTTGCACAAAGTGCGCATGGTGATTGGACTTGTGGTTTTGAGGGGTGGACCCATACTTTTTCTCCTTGCCCCCTTTGTTAGTATATTTTCCCTGAACTGTGTGACCAGTTGAAAGATTTGATGTTTGAACCATTGATTGCATGGGAAAAGTCACCAATTGAAGTGAGAGGTATGGTACTAGTACCATAGATGGTGGGTCAAGATACCAAACATGTATAGAGATCACCATGTTAGGCATGATGAGGGTAGTGGTGACCTGATAATCTGACACTTTGGGTGGTGGATAAAAGAAAGGTATTTCAGTTATGGCCCAAGGGACCGTTTTCCAAACTAGTATTTGTCCAGTCATGGGGGGATGTTCTGGAGAGGATTGTGAAGTAGTTGTTTCAATAATAGGCTGAGGTATTGTGGGTTCATCTGAGGAGGGTTCATCACTAGATTCAACACCATATGAGGATATGACACAAACTTAGGTAGAATCTATGGGAGGGAGGATAGGTGGATTCCCTTGGTAATACCCCACAAGGGATGGGTCCATGAAGATTCCAAGTCCAACGTCTACGATTGGTGAGATATATGAACTGGCTCATATGATAGGTAGAACATTATATATGTTACTTGAATTATTTAGTTCATAATGTGTTAATTGCTTGATAGTGACAATCTTCCCATTATGGAGGAAGAGCATAGTACGAAATACTTACGAGGCCACAGATTTCATGGAAGACATGTAACTAAATATCATCGATGACTTCGATATCAATTAGAATTGTCTTTCCCCTGAGCTCAACATGAACATTTTGGTAGAGACCTTATGGTTGTGATGGACGACCATCATTTCCCTGAGAGTGATGGCAGAATGGATGAGCTTACTATTGTAGAGTAAATTAACCCTGCAGGAGTTACTGCCCAAGTTCCTTGCCTAAGCTCTATAATTAAAATTTCAGTATAAGTTTGCTTTCTTCTTTCTATCCCTTTTTCCCATGAGACACCCTCAATAATTAGGATAATAGAGATAATATCAAAGGTTAATCTAGATAGGATCTAGATGCCCAAGATAACAAGCTTCTCTAGGTCGGACCGCGAAAAATATGAGGTTTAATCTCATCTCATGGAAACTAATCCTAAATATGGATTAACAGACCCAATTGTTCCTTGCATTCTTGCATAGGGAAATGGTTCACACATTCTAAGAGGACAGGGAGTGACCATAAATTTTGGTCACATGCTATAAAGGGATAACCAACAATCAGGAAAAAAGGTACTTTAAACTCGAGGGAAAAGTAGTATAATTTAGTGTTTCAGACTGTTAACCTATGGATGATCCCCATCAGGTCATCAGGTGGAAAATACTATATAACGGATTACCCCTAAAGAGTGAGGTCAGAAGAGGTGTCTGATGGCCGAAATACTTTACAATCAAAATCACAGAGATTTGGGTGGAGGAACCTAGAAAGAAACCATCATCGGTCATGCATAATAATAACATCCCCAAGGCAGGCATACCCATGCTTGGTAATAAAAACTAAGCATAGCTACAAAAAATAGTATACTGCAAATCCATGCATGAAGTAGAAAATTAGATCATGGCCATGAGAAAATACATTGTGGATCCATGTCACAAGTGAAGACTGTTAAGCCCTAATGTTGGCTCATTACCCCTTAATTTGGGCATATTAGATTAGTAATGCTATTTTCTTTATGTCGGCCTTAGGCCATTAGTTGTAATTTAGATTAGTAATGTTATTTTAATTATGTCGGCTTTAGGCCATTATTTGTAATTATACCTCCTAGTCTCCTATATATACCAAGGAGACATTTTCATTTTGAATCATCTTGTA
>ML779375.1:1643376-1673064 GCA_009831015.1 Picea engelmannii
GATCCATTTCAGAGTATCTCATTAAATGGAGGAAACTACCGGCTGAAGATTCCACTTGGGAAGATGAGTCTTTTATACAGAAGCATCCAAAGTTACTCAAGCGTTGTGGACAACACTTGTCTCAAGGGGAGGGGCATGTTAAGACCTAATGTTGGCTCATTACTTCTTAATTGGGGCATATTAGATTAGTAATGCTATTTTATTTATGTCGGCTTAGGCCATTAGTTATAATTTAGATTAGTAATGTTATTTTAATTATGTCGGCTTTAGGCCATTATTTGTAATTATACCTCCTAGTCTCCTATATATACCAAGGAGACATTTTCATTTTGAATCATCTTGTACTTGAACATTTAAGTGGGGTAAAAGGAGGTTGCCCCCTCGAAGAGGATTATTATCTGATATTATCTCTTTTTCAAGGCGTTGAGTACTTTTCCTGAGGTTTTTATATGTTATATTGATGTTTGGTTATTAACACATACAGTTTGACATGACTTTCAAGTAGACAGTCGCGTAGGCTTGCACGACTGATAATGAAACAATCATGCAAGAATACATGATTGATGGTTAGACAACTGCATGACTGACTGGATGGTTGTATAACTCTTAGTCATGCACATAAACGTGACTATAGTAGGAATAGTCGCATTGATGTGCACGACTGTTCGAGTGACAACCACGTTGGGTTGTAGAAGTTGGTGTTAAAAGATTATTTTTGGCATTTTGAATCTTTTGGCTAACCAAAATTCTTTTGGACTAGGTGTAGGTGAGAGACGACATATTAGGATGCCAATTCCTTGGAGAGAGAGGGATTGAGAGCACCTCTAGGGGGAGGTGCAAGGGAATGTCTGTATGTAGTGGAAACTGGCCTACTTTGGGTTGTTAAAGTTTTTTATAGTGCTCATGTGAGGTCATGGGAGGAACTATTGATATTCTTGATTGAGATGTGGGGGCCTAACATGCATGATTTTGTGGTCTAGGGACAGGAGGTTTGCTTTACAATTGAGGTGGACATCTACTTTTTAACGGGGATCCCCTTTAAGGGAATAGAGATGGATGCTCAACCCCAGATGTTGGGGGGAGGGTCGGTGTATGAGATGTCTCTTCACCATTGTTCAATTGTGGATCGAGTGACAGGTGGATCGATCAAGCTAATGACAATTTATTATGTTTTGACATGGGTGGTATTTGTTATGTTGGTGCAGATTTATGGGTCATTGGGGACCCAATGCATTTCAGGTGCACACTTAGGGGTGGTGGAGAGGGTCTTGGTTGGCGATACCTTCGCATGGGCATGGGTGATGTGCTCATGCATGATAGCGCATGTAGACTGGTGCATCATGGAGAGATTAGGGGACTACACCTTTGGGTCGGTCCTCTACAGTTTCATTTTAGAGAGGGTTATATTATTGTGCCCTCGAGTGATCTTAGAGAAACCACTTGTTCAAGAGCTGCAACTGATTCAGTGGGCACACATATTGGCTCGCCATGGAGGTTGAGAGGTTGACCACTATTTTACTGGTGATTTTGAGAGGATTTAGAGGCAGATTCCGTATATTATTTTGGAGTATCTATATGTTGGTATGGACTATCGATAGGACCTAGACATGGTCCTGCCTCTGGGGGAGGTTTGGGACCATCAAGGTGAGTATTTGCTTATATGTTTTTGTATTTTGATGGTTTTTGGTTTGATTTTATGCATAGGACTGATGGATCACTTATGCTTATGTGTTTTCAGATGTTTGATCGAGAGGGTGATCCAGATTGATATCGGTGGCCACCCACCTATTCCACTGGCTCAAAATAGATTTTTCCAGCTTGGTAGTTTTTCTATAGTTTTTCGGGTACTGAACTTCCAGGGTCATTTTGAGGCTCTAAATGACGTTTTTTTGACATTCAGGGGCCCAGGTGATAGTCATATGCTCTTTCCTGGGCCCAATCAAAGTGTGTTCCTCTCAACTAGACCTTTCCAACGAGCTATTATTCACCCCAAATGGAGATTGGGGCCCGCAAACCTTTTTTCCTTTCATCTTCCAAAGTTAGGGTTTTGGATTTTCTTTATGTTTAAAAGGCCTTCGGAGCCTCATTGTAAACATCATCATCTTCTTGCAAATGAGCATAGCTATCACAAATCTTCTCAAATATTAGCTACCACCATTCTAGTGAGTTCATTCACTCTGTATTTTACAGTTGTACATTTCACTCATTAATAGAAATTGTGTATCAATGTATATTTGTGTTTATTGTTATATCTTTGTTATATTCTTGTATCTTTGTTACATCTCTGTGTATTTCCTTGTTATATTTCTGCCTTCATTTCATTCTCAAAATAATCTGGATCAATGGTATCATAACAGGTTGCTCTTTGTCCTTTCTTAGTGCATCTCCCCAGCGAGGTCAGGGTATAGAGAGTTGGGAATCGAGCTAGTTTCTCTTGAGGACAACCAACCCAAGAAGCATCCCATGGAAGAAGAAAAGAGAAATGCAGGAGCAGAAGATTCTATTAATATGTTGCTCGAGCAATCTCTCACACAACAGAGGGATGAAATGATGGAGAATTTTTGTTAGGAACCAAATATCAAGATAGCATAGAAAAACCTAAGAATAAGTACTCAACGCCTTGAAAAATATATAATTTCATATAATAAGCCTCTTCGAAGGGGAAACTACCTTATATACCACATAAATTTCCAAATACAAGATGATTCCAAATGAAAATGTCTCCTTGGTATATATAGGATATTAGGAGGTACAATTACAACTAAAACACCCAAGCCGACATAAATAAAATAACATTACTAATGTATTATGCCCCAATTAAGGGGTAATGTGCCACTATTTAGGTCTTAACATGCCCCTCCCCTTGAGAAAAGTGTTTTCTACAATGCTTGAGTAATTATGGATGCTTCTATATAAAAGACTCATCTTCCAAAGTGGAATCTTTAGCAGGTAGTTTCCTCCACTTAATGAGATACTCTGAAATGGATCTATTCCTCAGCTGGTGAATTCTTGTGTCAGTGATGGCTTCAGGCTCCAATATGATTTTTTCTTCCTCGTCAAGTTCTGGTAATATAGTTTGAACTGGGATCTTGTCACCTATAACCTTCTTTAATCATGAAACATGGAAAAATGGGTGTACTCGTGAGGATGCAGGAAACTCCAATTTGTATTCCATAGTACCAATCTTTTGTAATACCTTATAAGGGCCATAGTACTTTGGTGATAATTTATTATCCTTCTTGGCTTGCTTGAGGGACATCTATTTGTATGGTTGTAGTTTTAAAAACACCCAATCCCCTACTTCAAAACTTCTTTCACTACGATGTTGATCTACTTGTTGTTTCATGCGATTATGTGCCATGGTCAGGTTGTCCTTTAAGATTTGGAGAACTTGTTGTTGATGCTCAATGTGATCTTCCACTACTTGAACCTTAGATTTTTCTTTTAGAGAAGAAGTGATGGAAGGAGGGCGGTATCCATAGAGTGTCATAAATGGTGTCATTTTTGTTGCAGTATGAAAGGAAGTGTTATACCACCGTTCTGACAAGGCTAACCATTTGAACCATTGTGTTTGTTTATCAGAGACAAAGCAATGAAGGTAGCCTTCCAGACATTTGTTCACTATCTCGCTTTTTCCATCAGATTGAGGATGATAGGATGAGCTATGAGCCAATTGAGTACCCAAACAAGAAAATAATTATGTCCAAAAATGTCTAGTGAAGATAGGATCTCTGTCACTTACAACAATCTTTGGGATTCCATGTAGTTTTTGAACTACCTCCATGAATGTGGTGGCAACTGTACTAGCTTTGAAGGGATGAGAGAGTGCACAAAAGTGTGCGTACTTGGTCAGTCTCTCAACAATCACCATGATGACACTCTTTCCTTCAGACTTACAAACCTATGATGAAATCCATGGAAACATCCTCCCAACGCTGACTTGGGATGGCTAATGCTTGTAAAAGACCTGGGGTCTTAATTATTTCCACCTTGGAAAACCAAACATTCTGCTACAAACCTTTGAAAATCAGTTTTAAGGCCATCCCCAAAAAATTCCTTCTTGACCCTATGGTAGGTTTTCAAAAATTCCGAGTGCCCTCCTACCGGAGAGGTGTGCAATTCCAATAGTACCTTTTGTTTGAGTAGGGAGTTCTTACATAAATATAAGCGATCTTTGTACCATAGTGAATCATTTTTCCATGTAAATGTATCTGATGCACTGGAATCATGCTGCAACCTTTAATTGAGATTCCACACATTTTCGTCATTCTTCCATTCATCCCTCGCTTCTATTATCCAATCGGGTTGGATGATCAAGATAGCACAGAGAAAGGCCTCAACATCTTCATCCTTTCTTGAGAGTGCATCTGCCACAACATTTTGCTTCCCCTTTTTACAGATGATTTCAAAATCATAACCCAATATCTTGGTCACCCATTTTTGTTGTTCTTCTTAAGATAGTCTTTGTTCCAAGAAGTATTCAAGACTATCATGATTTGTTTTGACCTTGAAGTGCCTACCTATTAGGTAAGGGTGCCATTTCTTCAATGCATGTAGTATTTCCATCATTTCCTTATCATAAATGGGTTTGTGTAAGTCCTTTCCCTTGAGTGGCTGACTTTCAAAATCTATGGGCCTTCCTTATTGCATTAGGACAACACCAATGCCATTTCTCGAGGAATCACATTCCACAATAAAGGTTTTTGTGAAGTCTGGTGTGGTCAAGACGAGAGCTTTGCACATCACCTCTTTAAGTTGTTCAAAATATTTAGTTTTCTCTAGAGTCCATGAAAATTGATCCAACAAGGATCCATAGAAGGCTAAGAATAACTCAGAAATCACAGAGGCAACTCTGAACGCTCAGAATGGCTCCAGCAGAGAGAGAAAGGGAAAACATTCAAAGTTCGAAAAACTCAATGAAAATGGCATGATCGTGAAGAGCGTGTTGGAAGCTTTCTAACAATGCAAACGGCTCGTCAAACAGAGTTATGGTTTGAAAGATATTTGCGGTCAAAGTTGCGGTCGAGTAGGGCTAGTCAGCAGGGGACACATCATCATCCGTACTGCTGACAGGGTAGGGTGACATCATCATACAAGATGATGATGTCATCATGCCATTTGGAAAAACTGGAGGCTACCACGTGTCACTTGCCATTGGACTTTTCAAGGGTCCATGTGGACCAATAGAAAAGTGTCATGTGGCACCCTAGGAGATGCCACATGGCACCATCCGGAAGTGCCATGTGTCAGTACGAAATGATTGGGTAGCACGTCATCATACAGGTGGGTGTATCAGTGGTCGCCACATGGCCCAATCATGGGGAGACATGTGGCAGCCTGGGAAATGTTCAATGTTGATCCGTGAACAAAATTGGTTTTAAAAAGGATATGGTAGGTCCGCCAAATCTGGCGGACTACGCCAATATTAGTCAATGGTGGAAGTTCGATAGTGGAATCGCTAAAGTTAGTAGAGCATCCAACGGTCATAAAAACAAACATATATATATATATATATATAAAAAAACCAACACCCAAAATGGATTCCGAAGGGTTCAACCCCGAAACCTCCACCTTACCCAACGCTCTAGTAACTCCACCATAACCAACGCGCCACCGGTGTTGCTTGGTACTATCCACTAGTTCCATTATTTAAAAATTGCAAATACACCCAGAGTCAAAGGAGACGTGATCGTAATGTACGACCACGGGCATGGATTACGAGGCATAATTTGTCATAATCGCAGGTTGTAGAGGGCACAAAAATCGAGACAGAGTTTCTCTTGGGCCTGGGAGTGCCAGAGTCAGATCGGAGCATGGAGATAGTCATTTTTGGGTAATTCGACACCACAAATCTAGTGGTGATATTTTTTTTCTGATCTGAGCATTATTTCTGCAGCTTGATTTCAGAATGATGTATATTCATGTATTTTCCAAATTATTTTGTTGAGTTAATGAAAGAGCCTACCCATTTGAGAGCAGGACCCGGAGACGTAGTCCACCAAGGACAAAATCCGTTATCATTTTTTTGTGTTTAGATATGATGCTTATGTCTCTTCATTTTTAAGTTTTCCCTTCTTTAATGGTGCACTTTAATTTATGCTCATTTAATACAATTCTTTATAAGTCACGATGAAAAGATCCCAGATCATGTTGGTATCAGAGCAGTCGTCTTTGACTTGAATTGTTGAGTGTGAATTCTTACTAGGGCCAAGCATAAGCAGGGTGAAGGAACTCTAAATACTTTTGATCCTAAAGTTGTTCATGTATCTAGAAGGAATAAAATGGCAGAAGAGGACAAGCATGATGAACAGGAGAAAAACTTTCACATGGTATTTTATCGCATGTCAGAAATGGCCGAGCAAATGTATGGAGATTATGAGAAGAGGATGAAGAAGAAAGGGAAGAAAAAGGAAGCACATGAAGATGATGATGCTTTGGTAAACCAAGGGGTTTGAGGAGATCCTCCTGAGCCTCCGTCTTCACCTTTGAGTTCTAGTTCTTCTTCCTCTGAGCATTCTCATCATTCTAGCCATAAAGCCTCATTTAAGAAACCATTATTAAAGATTGATGTAAAATTTTCTTTACCTATGTTTAATGGATATGTTAATCCTGAAAAGATATATAATTGGATCTGACAGGTTGAAGTGTATTTTCGTGTCCAACATATTGATGAAGAGGAAGTTAAAGTGCAACTAGCTTCTCTTTGGTTGGAAGGCACCACTCTCGTATGGTGGGAGAGAAAGCTTCAAGACGGAAGTAAGTGTGTTAAGCTTCTTTCCTCATGGTCGAAATTTCAATCAGAGATAAGGAAGCAATTTTATCAATTAGGATATTTACTTAAAGCAATGATGGAATGGAAAACTTTAAGGCAAAGTAAATGACAAATTGTACAAAGTTTCACAGAAGAATTTAGGAATAAAGCTCTTGCGTTGCACATTCCTTTTGATTCTTATGAGACTTAAATGAAGTATATTGTTGCACTTCACAGTTATATTTGACATACTTTTCTCTTGTTTAACCCCACTAGTCTTGACTAAGTTTGCATGCAAACCACTCACCTTGAGAATAGGGGGAAACATGTTCAAGAGATCCCACAAAGAAACCTTCCATCCCACAGAAGAATTTTAAGAAGTTTAAAAGGAAGGACAAGAAGACCGCTACAGTGACGAGAGAAGGAGGAAAACCATCTTGCACTCATTGCAAGAAGAGCAGTCATGATGAGGAACACTGTTGTAAACTGCATCCGCAAAAGAAACCAAAACAGTTCAGTGTAAAGGGGAAGACAAATATCGTTGCTACGATATAACAGGATCTTGGTTCTGATTCAGAAGATTAAGTAAAGATCATAGTGGTTGGAGTACAAGGTAAAGATTCTTTTCATGCTAGTTCTAGTTCCAATGATGAATCTCATGTTGATGAACGAAAGAGGAATGAGTTATTTCACATAAGAGTTGTATCTAAACATACTAACATAGATACACTATTTGATCTGGGTTCCCAAGTAAACTTAATATCTGAAGCACTTGTCAAAAAAATGGGTCTTGAAACAAAACCACATTCGAAACCTTATCCTCTTGGTTGGGTATGCGACAAAGCAAAACTTAATGTCACCAAACAATGTAGGATCAGATTTTTTATTGCTTCAAAATTGATTGATGAAGTTGATTTGGATGTTGTACCACTTGATATCTGTGGCATAGTGTTGGGAAGTCCTTATCTTTATGATAGAAAAGAAGTCTTATTTCAACATGAGAACAAATACCACCTTCCTAAGGGGGGAGTGGAATATATTGTTAGAGCTCATAGCATGAGGGTAAATACAACACTTGTTAGTGCAGGGAAAATGAAAAGACTCTTAAACACTAATAAGAGATATGTACCCATGGTTGTCAGAGAGAAAGATGTTGGGACATTCGATGCTCTCCAAGGGTGTGATCCATCTCATAAAAAGGAATTAATTGATATTGTTTCTAAGTATGATGATATTTTTCAGGAACTAGATGGATTACCTCCTAAGAGGTAAATACAACATGAGATACATATTCAGCAGAATTCTCCTCTTCCTAATGTGGGCATGTACAGGATGTCAGTTGTGGAGATGACAGACATCAAGAAGAAGGTACAGGGCTTACTGGATCAAGGGGTCATCAAGCCCAGTTCATCTCCTTGTGGTTCTCCGATCATGATGGTGTCAAAGAATGATGGAACATGGTGAATGTGTGTCAATTACCAGACCTTAAATAAAATCACGGTGAAAAATCGATACCCTCTTCCTCGCATAGATGATTTACTTGATCATTTGAAGAATGTTGTCTATTTCAATAAGTTGGATTTGTGCAGTGGATATCATCAAATCATAGTCGCAGAACAGGGTGCATGGAAAACTGCCTTTAAAACCAAATAGGGATTGTTTGAGTGGTTGGTTATGCCATTTGGGCTTTGTAATGCTCCGGCAACTTTCATGCGTGTGATGAATGATGTATTCAGGCCTTTCATAGATGAATTTGTGATTGTATATTTAGACGACATTCTTGTTTTTAGTGGGACATGGGATGAGCATGTGAGGTATGTAAAGCAAGTATTGGATACTTTGCAAAGGGAAAAGTTGTATGTAAAATTGTCTAAATGTGAATTTGGCAAGATTGCAGTTGTATACTTAGGTCATATTGTAGGAGGAGGACAATTGAAAATTGACCCTTCCAAAACTAATGTGATTGTAAATTGGCTTGAGCCAAAAAGTGTAATCGAAGTTCGAAGCTTCTTAGGTGCAGTCCAGTATTGGAGGAGATTCATTCCCAACTTCTCCTTCATAGAAGCTCCTCTGCATGCCTTAACTAGTGTGAAGAA
This sequence comes from Picea engelmannii, assembly GCA_009831015.1. Taxonomy (NCBI): domain Eukaryota; kingdom Viridiplantae; phylum Streptophyta; class Pinopsida; order Pinales; family Pinaceae; genus Picea; species Picea engelmannii. The sequence continues at coordinate 1,652,224 of ML779375.1, forward strand.
CACTTTTCAGTGGGAAGGAAAGCAACAAAAATATCTCAACACGTTGAAGGGAAATATCAGTACCGCACCAGTATTATCATTTCCGAATGTTCAACAACCTTTTGAGATCGAGACAGATGCCAGTGGATACACCATGGGTGCAGTACTAATGCAATATCGTAAGCCTATCTGTTACCACTCTACAAATTTTAACCAAGCTATTGTTAACTATCCTAAATATGATAAAGAGTTGTATGCATTAGTCCAGAGTGTAAAGAAACGCAAGCACTACTTGTTAGGGAAGGAAACCATTATACATACAGATCACCAACCCTTACAGTATCTTCAAGAACAGACCAAATTGCAACAATATTGACACTACATGTGGATGGGTTTTATACAACAGTTTCAATTGGTAATCAAGTACAAAAAGGGTACAAGTAACAAGGTAGAGAACTATTGTCTACAGGGAAAGTTACTTTACCATCTTGGAAATCTATGTATTCCTACAAGTGAATGAGTCCATGTAATATGAGAAGCTCATACTTCTCTTGTGTCTAGGCATTTTGGGGTAGGAAAAACTATGGCTCATTTGTAGAGGTTTTGTTACTAACCTCAAATGAAAGCAACTGTAACTAAATATGTAAAGGAGTGTGTGATGTGTTCTACTTGTAAGCCCACTAATAGAAAACTGGGGCTATACTCACCACTTCTTGTTCCATCCCGTCTATGGGAGAGTATATCCATGGATTTTGTAGGGGGTTTACCCATGACCAAAGGGGGTCGTGATTATTTGTTTGTTGTAGTGGATAGGTTCAACAAGATGTTTATATTGATGCCTTGTAAAAACAAGATCACTGTTGAGCAGATTGCTAATCTTTTCTTTTAGCATGTTTGGGTTCAATTTGGATTACCCACATCTATCGTCTCGGATCGAGATACTCAATTCCTTGAGGACTTTTGGACAAGCTTGTGGAGAATGATGGACACCAAATTGAAGAGGAGCACTGCTTTCCATCCACATATTGATGGACAGACAAAGGTGGTAAACTGAACAATGGTACTTTTGGTTCGAGGCTACTGCAGCAAGAGTCCCAAGGTATGGGATGAACAGATACCCTATGTACAACATGCATACAACCGAGCTTTACATTCATCCACTCAAATTTCACCTTTTGAGACATGTTTTGGGTACTTACCAAAGGTTCCTTTGGACTCGATGTATGGGAGAGATATTGATGTAAATGAAGAACAAACAGAGGATAGAGCCTGCAAGTTCATCTAGAGGATTCAATAGTTACACCAAGAAGTCAGGAAACAGTTGGAGAAAATTCAAGCACAGTATAAAGCTCGGCATGACAAGCATAGGGTTGATCATCATTTCTAGGTTGGAGATCGAGTATGGATTCACATCAGCAAGGAGAGATTGAAGGGTGAAGGCAAGAAACTCAAACCCATTCATTATGTACCCTTCATTATCTTGGAGAAGAGTGGTACCAATGCTTTTCGTCTAGATATTCCACCTTATATGCAGATCTACTTAGTTGTGAACGTTGAGAACTTGAAACTTTTTGAGCCTCCCATGATCATGGATCAAGATGAGGAAGTTTCAATACCATCAATTGATGAGTTTGCACTTGAGTACTTGGATGAGCTACAGGAAAATATCATCCTAGACAGGAGGGCGAGGACTTCACGCATGGGTGATGTTGATTATCTTCGAGTAGGATTAAAAGGCACACATCCAAGCAAGGCAAAGTGGATCGATAAGGAAAAAGTGAGGGGACTCTTCCCTCACTTACCAGTTGATTGATTAAATATTTTGGTGGTCCAAAAATATCTCAGTGGGAAGGAATGATCCAAAAAGGATCCAGATAAGGCTAATAATAACTCAGAACTCACAGAGGCAAATCTGAATGCTCAGAATGGCTCCAGTAGTCAGAGAAAGGGAAAAAATTAAACGTTCCCAAAACTCAATGAAAATGGCATGATCGCGAAGAGCGCATCGCAATATTTCTAACGACGCAAATGGCTCGTCAAATGGAGTTATAGTTTGAAATATATTCATAGTCAAAGTTGCGGTCAAGCAAGGCCAGTCAGCAGGGGATACGTCATCATCTGTACTACTGACGTCAGCAACTGACAAGGCAGGGTGACATCATCATACGGGATGTTGACATCAGCATACCACGTGGCAGCACCGGAGGCTGCCACGCATCACCTACCATTGGAATTTTCAGGGGTCCATGTGGACAAATAGAAAAGTGTCACGTGGAATCCCTAGAAGATGCCAAATGGCACCATCCAAAAGCGCCATGTGTTAGTACAGAATGATCGGGCAGCACGTCAGCATACAGGTGGGTGTATTAATGGCTGCCACCTAGCCCAATCATGGGGCAAAATGTGGCAGCCCGGGAAATGTTCAATGTTGACCCGTGAACAAAATTGGTTTTAAAAAGGATATGGTAGGTCCGCCAAATCTGGCGGAACAAGCCAATATTAGCCAATGGTGGAAGTTCGATATTAGAATCACTAAATTTAGCGGAGCAACCAACGGTCATATCAACGAACATATATATATATATATATATATATATATATATATATATATATATATATATATATATATATATATATATATATATATATATATATATATATATATATATATATATACCAACACCCAAAATGGAGTCTGGAGGGTTCGACCCCAGAACCTACGCCTTACCCAACGCTCTAGTAATTCCGCCATAACCAACGCGCCACAGATGTCGCTTGGTACTATCCATTAGTTCCATTATTTAAAAATTGCAAATCTGCCCAGAGCCAGAGGAGGCGAGACCATACCGTACGACTGTGGGCACACATTATGAGGCATAATTTGTCATAATTGCAAGTTGCAGAGGGCATGGAAATCGATACAAAGTTTCTCTTGGGCCTGGGAGTGCTAGAGTCAGATTGAAGCATGTAGACAGTCATTTTTGGGTAATTCGATGCCACAAATCCAATGGTGATGTTTGTTTTATGATTTAAACATTGTTTATGAAGCTTGATTTCATAATGATGTATATTCATGTATTTTCCAAATTATTTTGCTGAGTTAATGAAAGAGCCTACCCATTTGAGTGCAAGACCCATAGACGTAGTCCACCAGGGACAAACTCCGTTATCAAGTTTTTGTGTTCAGATCTAATGCTTATGTATCTTCATTTTTAAGTTTTCCCTTCTTTAATGGTGCACTTTAATTTATGCTCATTTAATACAATTCTTTATAAGTCATGATGAAAATATCTGGAATAAAAAATGCATCCTTCTTAGTTAGTGTCATTAAAGGTGTTGATATTCTCCCATAGTTCCGAACAAACTTGCAGTAGTAACCTGTCAAACCAAAAAATCCTCTAAGATTCTTCAATGTTTTGGGAATCAGCCAGTCGATCATGGCCTTAATCTTGTTAGGGTATACCTTGACACCTTCATTAGATACAATATGACCCAAATACTATACCTTCTTCACCTCAAAGAAACATTTGGATGGTTTGGCGTATAGTTGTTACTCCTTCAGTAGTTGTAGCACCTTGTCAACATGTCACACATGATCCTCCCAATACTTGCTATAGATTAGTATATCATCAAAAAATACTAACACAAATTTTCTAAGGAAGGGCTTGAAAATGGAATTCATCAACCCTTGGAATGTGGAAGGTGCATTTGTAAGGCCAAAAGGCATGACCAAAAATTCATGATGGCATTCATGAGATCAGAATGTTGTTTTTGGGATATCTTCTTCCTTCATTCTAATCTGATGATACCATGAACGAAGATCCAACTTTGTGAAATAGATTTATCCATGTAGTTCATCTAACAATTCATCAATGACGAGAATGAGAAACTTATCTTTAATAGTGATATTGTTGAGCTCTCTATAATTTGGACACATACGCCATGAGCCATATTTCTTGAGTACCATTACCATCGGCGCAGAGTAAGAACTTTGGCTAGGTCTAATAATGCCAACCTTTAACATTTCTTCAACCATACACTCAATTTCACTCTTCTGTGCATAAGGGTATATGTAAGGCCTGATGTTAAGAGGAACACTCCCAGGAATTAGGTGAATATCATGATCATGATTTCGAGTGGGTGGAAGGCCTTTGGGATTATCTTCAAATACTTTGGAATGCTTATCAATGATCCCTTGGAGATATAAGGGAATAGATGGTTTAGATGTTTGAACATCTAGTGAGCATAGTTGTGCAATTACACCTTGATGCCCCTTTTTCAATAATTTGTTCATGTCATTAGAGATTATCACCTTACTGGGTTTCCCTATGATATCTCTTAACTCAATTTATTTTCCTTCCAATGAAAATTTCATGAAACGTTCTTGAAAATTAAAAGCCATTGTTCCTAATGATTGTAACCATTGGATTCCTAGTACAACATCAGCACCATCCATGGGTATAGCAATCATTGGACTATTCATTACATATGCCCCCATAGTAAGATTGATCTTATTTAATTTTCACGAGCAATTGATAGTTCCTCTATCTGCAATCATTACTTGAAACTATGGTGCTAAATATATAAAGCAATTGAGAGCTTTGGCTAATTTATAGTGAATGAAATTATGAGTACTACCATAATCAATTAGGACTATTACCTTTTTCTTTTTGATATATCCTTCGATCTTGAGGGTTTGAGGAGTGCTAATTCCAGCTAATGCATTACACGATATCGTGAGAGTCAACTTCTCAGAAGAAATCGCTTCTACATTTTCATCTTGAGATGGTTCTTGTTCTTGTTAGTGTTCTTCTTCCTCTTCACAATCTATGTAGAATAATTTCTTCTCACCACACTTATGTCCCTTACTGTACTTTTTATCACAATTAAAGCATAAACCTTTTGCTTTTATTTCCTCCAATTGTTGAGGTGTCAACCTTGTAGGTTGAGGTGTTTTAGAAGAAGGAACAGTATTCTCTCGATAGATGTTAGGAGAGGTCCTTCTAGTATCCATAGCCATATTTTTACTTTCAACATTTCTTGCCACCCTAAATGCATTCTCCAATGATTTGGGTTCCCAATGGAGAACCTCATGTTGAATGTTATCCCTTAAAGTTCCTATGAATACATCAATAAAGTGCTCATCTGGAATATATGTTACCTCCATATTCAATCTGTGGAAGTTCTCAATGTGCTTTGTAACTAAACCCTTTTGCTTGAGATTTATCAATTGGCTAAAGAAGGTATTGCTCCTTGTATCCTCATAGTGTGCTATCATTTATTCCGTGAAAATTGTCCAAGTGATGAGTTATTTGTGAGAACAAAGCCATCGATACCACACAAATTGTTTGGTTCTAAATATAAAGAAGCAATTCGTACCTTTTGTGTATGTGGCACATTATGTAGATCAAAGAATTTCTCCATCTGAGGTATCCATGTGATTGGGTCCTTGCCATCAAACTTCCTCATATCGATCTTAGGAAAGTGGTTGTCTTCAACCCAAGGTTAGAGTTCCTCCATTCTTGATTCATCTTCCTTATGTCCTCATCATGAATTTCATGGGATACATTTTCACTTTAAGGTGTCTTCTCTATTAGGAAAATTTTCAATCCTTCCATGATCTCCCTTTCTAAACCATCCATCTTAGTATCCATTATTGCCTTCAACTTAGCTTCAATTGAATCCATCATCCCTTGTAGTTCATCTTTTGTTATTGTATTCTTTTGTAAATCATTTATGTCCCTACGCATTTATTCACCTTCATCAAGAGTCCACGTAGGACTGATTGGAGGTTTATTTGGTGTAGAAGTTCCCTTTTTTGGTGGCATGTTGACCAAGTATCACTTTAAACCTTGATTTTGAGGTAGTTCTACTAGAAAATCTTTCTTTTGTTGTATCTCCACAATTTTGTCCCTTTTGGGTATGAAAAAATATTTTTTATAGTTCTTTGCTATGTCTTCTCTGCAATGCCATAGGTCTGATCAAAATTGGATGTGCCAAGTGGAATTTATGGTAACTTCCCCACCACTTGATGATTTTTGTCCTTTCCAAGAGATCTCAATTGTATAGAGGGCCCCACACAAAATAAATGATATACAATTCTGAAAATTGTACCAGAAATACCCGGAACACCTTCTTGAGACTAGTCAGATACCCTATATTCCACATGGTGTACATACAAATGTAAGATGACCCAGAAGCTGAAATTTTTATCACATATACCTTAATAATTTCTATGAATATCCTTCGGATTTTAGGGTCTAAAAAGTTACCGAAAAAATTTCATAGCGAAAATTTTGCGATGACTAAATTCAGGATGATTCTAGAACCCTATCTTACACAGGTTGTATCTCCGAAAGTATAAGGTCTCAGGAGCTCAAATTTGAATTCAACGTACCTTGATCCGTCTACTAAATATCCTCTAAGGGGTTCCTTCCGAAATGTCATAGAAACAAAATTATAGAGAAAATTCTAAGGTGTCTCAAATGGAGCAGCAGAACTCCAAGACCTTGAGCTCTGATACCAAATGTTAGGAACCAAATATCAAGATAGCATAGAAAAAACTCAGAATAAGTACTCAACGCCTTGAAAAAGATATAATTTCAGATAATAAGCATCTTCGAGGGGGGAACCTCCTTATACACCACATAAATTTCCAAATACAAGATGATTCCAAATGAAAATGTCTCATTGGTATATATAGGAGACTAGGAGGTACACTTACAACTAAAACACCCAAGATGACATAAATAAAATAACATTACTAATGTAATATGCCCCAATTAAGGGTTAATGTGCCACTATTTAGGGCTTAACAATTTTTCCCACATCCTTCGACGCCTGTCGATAACAACATATGTGTATTCATCAAGTAACCACTTTGGAGGCACCTCTCCTTTCAAGGTACAAGTTAATTTTTATATTCCCATATTTGAAGGTCATATAGATGCAGATGCTTTAGAAAAATGGTTAAATATGTTAGAAGGTTATTTCTATGTGCACAATTTCTTCGATAGGGAAGATATCACCTTCACGCTCCTTAAGGCTCTCCCCCATGTAAAACATTGGTAGGAAACTTACTGTGAGCAAATTTCCACAGAGGAGTTTGGAATGTTCAAGGCCGAACCCACTTGGGAATATTGTGTAGATGTGATCAAGGAACAATATTACCCTGTTGGAAACTATACAGACCAATACATGAGATGGACCACACTGCATCAAGAGAGGGGCTAAGTAGTGCCAGAGTTCACCAATACCTTCCATACCTTGAGCACCAAGATAGGTATCAAATACTCTAAGCGCATTGGTTCTGAAATACCGTGGGGCTCTACATAGGTACATCCAAACCAAAATGGAGTTTCTAGACATCTCATCGCTCAAAGATGCTTATCAATATGTTTTCAAAATTGAGCAGAAATTTAAGCACTAGAACAAATAGGAATTCAGGTCTGCAAATCCGCAACAACCAAAGTACCGTAAATATGTCCCAAACAACCAACATCCGAAAAATCAGTCCAAGCCACAGGAAAATAAGGGTAACGGAAAGATGAAGAAGGACATTGTAAAGTGGTGCGATTTCCACAAAATCCCCTAGCACAACACTGATGAATGTCACTCAAAACAATCATTGGTGGCCGAGATCAAAGAAAAAGAGTTGAACCCTGATTCAGAAAATAATGGAAAGAGATAGATCATCGACGCGGATCTCACTGTCATTGTCGCAACCACAACGATCTAACCAAAAGAACTAGCATATCCTGAAGAGGAGGAGCACCTCTTCCATTCATAGATGTGGGTAAATGGGACCCCGTTGCATTTCATTGTTGATAGAGGAAGCCAAAATAACCTCATCTCAACAGAGGTCGTCAAAAACTTGGAATTTCCAACAACACCACACCTAAAGCCATACAACATAGTGTGGCTTCGCTAGGGATGAGATATTTATGTCAATCGACAGTGTCGTCTGTCCTACGACATCAATCCCTTCAAGGATGAGGTATTGTGCGATGATCCCCATTAGATGTTTGTGATGTTCTTTTGGGCCATCCATATATGTGGAAGCGTCATGTTTTTTATGACTCTCGAACCCGTAGTGTCATTGTTACTTTGGGGGATCACCTCTACAGGATACCATAGGTAGTTCTAAATACTATTTCGACAAAACAGTGCAGAAAATTTGTCTCTCATATGACAAAGTTTAGCTTCTTCACGATTCGGGAAGAAGGTGAACAGAAGGACAACGTGACCACTATGGCCTCGTTCCAAGCCCCTTTTATCCAGTAGAAGCAGGTTGACAAGATTGAAGTACAGAACAAATATTCCTCCTACACATTTTCATATCATGCAGTCAGACTGTTTAAAAAGTTCCAACCCCTCCAACATCAGGTTTGCGATAGCCTTTCACAAGCCAAGAAACACAACTTCTCCAACAAGGAAAGTAACTTGCTAAGGTTCAAATTCAACAAATGCTTCCCCATATTCCACTGGCTCAAAATAGATTTTTCCACCTTGGAAGTTTTTCTACGGTTTTTTAGGTCTTGAACTTCCGGGGTCATTTTGAGGCCCTAAACGACATTTTTTTTTTACATTCGAGGGGCCAGGCATTAGCCATAGGCTCCTGCCTAGGCTCGATCAAAAACATTTCCTCTCGGCTAGACCTTTCCAATGAGCTATCATTCACCCCAAATGAAGATCGGGGCCCGCAAACCTTTTGGTATTCCATCTTCCGGGGTTAGGGTTTTGGATTTTCTTTATGTTTAAAAGGCCTTTGGAGCCTCATTGTAAACATCATCATCTTATTGTGAATGAGTTTAGCCATCACATCTCTTCTCAAAGATAAGTTTCCACCATTCTAGGGAGTTCATCCACTTTATATTTTACAGTTCTGTACATTTCGCTCATTAATAGAAATTGTGTATTATTGTATATTTGTGTTTATTGTTATATCTCTGTTATATTCTTGTATCTTTGTTACATATTTGTGTATTTCCTTGTTATATCTCCACCTTCATTTCATTCTCAAAATAATTTGTATCAAAGGGCGCAAGGAAGAATTTTCCCACACCAAAGCAGGAGCAACCGAGGGGGGAGGAGAGGGCTAGGAGGCACCATCGTCATGATGACCCCAAGGCAGGTCCAACTCATGCCCTAACTAGAGATTTTGTTACAGAGATACTACATGAGATTAAGGAGTTGAGACATCGTTTTGACTGAGTGTTACGGGGTGTGCCCAAGGCACGTTGGCCCCACAGTCAGGATGATGGGGTCCTAGAACAGTGTGGTGGGGTAGACCAGAGTGGCGGGATATAGTGCATCGTGCCACTATGGATGGAGCAGTGGTGATGGAGAATTTTCCTTCTGGAGGATGGATTCCCCCAAATGGTGAGGGACCACTAGTAAACCCTCTAGTTGGAGAGATTTTGGAGTTAGGGGCACCATAGGTGCTAGAGGATATGTATGGGTTTAGCCCATTTTTTGTACTATTGTGTAGAGTACGCATAAACCTCCCATTTTTTGGACACTTGTGTACATTTTTTAGAGTTGGTCCTGACTATTTATGAATTCCAGATGTTTTGTATCGTATATTTGTGAAACATTATGGCACTGTGTGTGTGTGTGTGTGTGTGTGTGTGTGTGTGTGTGTGTGTGTGATGTTTTGGTCTTCTTTTGATTTCTTGCACATGTGTGATATGATGGTATGTTTGCTTGTTTGCTTGTTTATTTGTGATGGATGAGATGAATTATGCTAAAATGTTGTATTTAATGTGATAAATGCCAATCTAGAACTTGATTAGCCATGTGATCTGCAACTTGATTTAGATGTCTAGGAACATGTGTGAATGTGATGGATTCAAAATTCCATGATAATAATCTAACTTGCAAGTATTTGCAAAAGAGGCATGGATCACGTACTCGATACTCAACTTGGTTTTTGGTGGCGATCCCTAAACATATACCACTTGAGTGGAGTAGCACATGTGTAGGGGTGTAAATGGCTCAAGCTGTCGAAACGAGATTATGAATTTTGTGCTTGTCCACGGTTCTTCACAGCATGGTTTTGAGGACTTTGTTGACTGCCTCGACTTTGTCAAGAAATGAGAGACACTTCCACACTAAACCTAGCAGAAAATAAGAAGAATTTAATCAAGAATGTAAATGACACAAGAAATCACACATTACACTAAGATTTTACCATGGAAACCCTTTACCGAGAAAATCAATATTCCTTTGAGAATATTTCTCTCTTGTTGTCTTATTCAATCTGAATAAAAGGCTACATGTCTAACCTTGGTCTGCACCTAATCCACAATCGACATCATACCCTCTTCCCTGTGCAAGAAGAACCCTATAGCCACTCTAGATTACATTTGCATGACCAACAACCTACATATAAAGATTTCTCTAAAGACTGGTTATTTTACATTAACTTGCATTGGCCTTTACAACCTTACAAAACACCTCTTTATAGGCTTTACAATAGGAAAACCCTAAATATTGGTGCCCAAAATTTTTTACAAATCCATGCATATCATTGGCTACAAATCTCGCAAATCTCGAGATTCGGTTACAATCGACTCCAAGTCAAATTACCAGTCGACCTTCATTCAGTCTCTATTCAGTCATCTCACGCCCACACTTTGACCTCTTGATGGTTGACTTGCCATCGATATCTTCGACTTCGAATTTACCCGGTCGACTACCTCAACCTTTGACTTGCTATCAATCCACTCGACCTTCCACTGTTAGTCAATTCACCTTGACTAGACTTTCACTGCAAAGAATATAACAACGCAACATTCTCCCACTTGTTGTCTTCTTTGTTGAAACATGAGATTCCTGAACTTTCATCCACAAACCCAGGGCAACAATGCCCATTGCCTCTCTACACTCAACACTCATAGACTTGGTCAACGAGTCTTCTATGTTTTATAACGTGTCTACTTTCTCCAATAGCACCTTGTTACTTTCCACCATAGTGTCTACTTTCTCCAATAGCACCTTGTTACTTTCCACCATATCTCTTATGAAATGGTATTGTACATCAATGTGCTTAGTCTTTGAATTATAAGTATGGTTATTTTCCATAAATATTGTGCTTTGACTATCGCAACTCACTTTCATAGCTCTCTTCTCAAACTCGATTCCTGAACACAACCTTTGCAACCATATCGCTTATTTTCTTCCATGAGTGGCCGCCATGTATTCAGCTTCTGTTGTTGACAAGGCTATGACCACCTATTGCTTACTCGTCTAGATTATTGCTCCACCAAACATCTTGAAGACATATATGTTGGTTGACCTCTGTTGATCCAAATCTCCAACCCAGTCAACGTTGACAAAGCCACGTTCATTTAATTTAACACTATCACCTCCATGTCTTCCTTGGTAGCATATAGCATAGTCCTTCGTGCCACACAAATAACTGAATACTCTCTTGACAATTGTCCATTGCTCCTTTCAAGGTGTCTACATGTACCTTCTCTAAACTCCCACTACATGGGCAATGTCTGGTTGAGTGCAAACCATCGCATACATTAGACTACCAACAACACTTGCATAGGGAACATGTGCCATGTCCTCTATTTCTTCTTGTGTCTTTGGACAATATTCAACAGTAAGCCTTGCTCCCACAGGAATTGGCACCTTCATCGGTTTGCAATCCTGCATGTTTAACCATTTCAGCACTGTTTCAATATACTTTGTATGATTCAACTAGAGCTTTCTAGTGGCTCGATCTCTCTTAATATCCATTCCCAAAATGAATTTAGTTTCACCGAGATCCTTCATGTATGTTATCACATATAGTTGTCAAGGGTAGCAGGTTGTCTGCTTTCGCGGGTTACACAAGAAGCATTAAAGGGCATCACTCAAAGTTGTTCATTTCGGGCTTGAAATGCAAGTAGCATGCAATTTTAATCTTTTAGTGGTGGAGATTCCAAGAGCATTCCAGATTAATGGCCCCCGGGTATTTAGGATTTCAAATTTGCACGAAATATAGCTCCATTAAAATCCTCGAAGGCCCGAAGCAAGCATGATTCGTTGATCTTTAAGGGGACGGGTGGCAACTGACCTAAGTGTTCAAGGAAATAAGCTTCGGGAGTTTCAAAGTGATAAGTGCATGAAATTCCTGAAGAGCCGAAGCCTGAACTCTCGAAATAATCTAAGCCATCAAAATTTGAGGACACATGGAGGCAGATCCCTCACTTCGAAGTTCGACACTCCGGAGAATTATGGGAGTTAAGAATTGCAAAGTGTCGAAGTGGACGAAGTCCCGAAATGCCCAAAGTCCCGAAGTGGCCAAAGTGTCGAAGTGGCCGATGTCCCAAATCGCCCAAAGTCCCGAAGTGCACAAAGTCCCGAAATGGTCGAAGTACCGGAGTGCCCGAAGTCCCAAATTTTCTGAAGTCCCGAAGTGGCTGAAGTCCCGAAGTGGCCGAAAGTCCTGAAGTGCCCGAAGTGTCGAAGTGCCCAAAGTCCCGAAGTGCCCGAAGTGAATCTAATTCATTGATCAGCAAAAGCCACGTGTCATTAGATCTATGATTCCAGGTAAAATCCCTTGGAAGCTCTGGTTTGAGATTTGATTTTCCCGAAGTCCAGGGCCACGAAGGGATCTTAGTCGTCATTCTCTGGAGGCCACATGTTGTCATATCCTTAGCTCTGGATGTTTTGCTTCGAGGGAAAAATAAGTATGAGTTTTGATTTTCCCGGAGCTCAGAGACCCGAAGGAGATATTAGTTGTTGATTTAAGAGGATACATGGCAGTCATCAGTATAGACACCTGGCGCACTCGTCAGTCGTGACACCTAGTACCTGTCCAGTAATGACACGTTGCAGTCAGTCCAGGTTATCGTGGGCATATTATTCACTTCTTTCTTAGTGGCATGTGTCACTTATCTTTCATGACACATCAGTATGGTGACGTCAGGCCACCACATCAGATCATCCTCCGGGAGGTGTTATTGTTCAACATCAAAAGTAGTGTTCCCCCCCCAGGGCACAGTTTGGCAGATTCTAAAATTGGCAGGCGGTTAAGCTTGGAAATGGCGCTAAATATAGCAGGTGTGCCCAGATATCAGATCAGGACTAGATCTATGGCCATAGTTCATTGCAGGGACACAACATGCTCGAGCGATAATTTTCTTGAGCGGTCCCGCAATTAAAACCATGGTAAGGTAAAAGGAATACTTGGCGAAAGGTGGTGGATTGCGGGCCCCAAAGCGGTCTGAATCCAAACTGCTTTTGACATCCCCAAAATATCATGTTTATATGGCATCCTATCCAAGAGCACCATGTGGCCACCCCCTGAGTTTTTTATCTCGTTGATTTCCCAAGGGGAGGAAGTTAATGAAAATAGAGCTAGTGGTTGAAACTTCGTCTCACTCCATAAATGGAAAGCATGGAAGGCCCAACCGTGGGGACTGAACCATCAACCTGTGGTACCCCTATGGGAAGATTTTCCTACAAAACCCATGCCAATCTGATCTCACGTCTGACAGAGGGGTGCATGTTCAGTTTGACAGAAGAAATCAGTCGCAAAGCTTTGATTGTATTGACCAGGTCACACTCTTAGTAGTGGTGTATTGTTTTGAGTATAAATAGATAGTTTTGATATTTTGTTAAGGTCGTCAACTGGTTGAGCAGAGATCCCTATTTTGTAATGTTTTGATGCCAGAACTGTTCTCTGGTTATGTATCAAATTTGAGACTTTCATGTTAATAGAAGTCAGCTTCTTTTCATCTCTCTATAAAAATTGTGCTAAAACACTCGAGCATGGAGGATCCAGTCGAGGGTTGTTATGTTGTTGTAATGTAGGTTTGATTACAATGGTATCGTGACCAGTTTTAGTCAGCTCCCTTGTTATCTTTCTCCATCTTACACTGAATGGCTTGAGCATGGAGGATCTAGTCGAGTTGTTGTAGCTGCATTGTGATGTAGGCTTGATCATTGTGTTGTTGTGACTGTGTTGTTTGGACATATTTCATTGTCTGAAGCTTGAGCTCAAGAGTGATCTTGAGTCTAAGTTTTTCTTCTCCAAGCTTCTTGAAAGCCATGATGCTCATAGTTGTCTTGTTCACCTTTCTCACTAAGTCTTCCCTCTACTCACACTTAAACTCAATTCACTAACTGAAGTTAATGTGGCCCTCACTTCCCTGTGCATTTCTTGTCCAGTTTCATGTTGAACATCATTCATATATTGATTTTTGTCCATTGACCTCTACTCATATAAAACCAACATCCACCAAAAATTTTGATGGGTACTGGGCTTATCCTCTCGCAATCTGAGGGTGACTCTCAGTTCTAACAATGTCGAACTTGGAGGATAGTTGCTTATTCACCTCCTTTATTGCGTCCATGTTGTTTCCAATCAACAACATGTCATCAACATACAAATCCACATATATCAAATGCCCACCTTCTTCCTTGGAATATATGCAATGATCAACTTTGCTTCTCACAAATCCCAAACTATGGATGTATGTGTCAAACTTATGGTACCACATCATTGACGATTGCTTTAGAACATAAAGGGATATTTTCAGTTTGCACTCCAACTCTTGCTTTCCCTTTACTTCAAATCCTTCAGGTTGTTTCATGTATATTTCTTCTTCCAATTCCCATGTAGGAGCGTTGTCTTCACAGCCATATTTTCTATCTCCATATCGAATGTTGCAGCCAAAGACATTAGTACTCTAATGGAAGTTATTTTTGCAACAGGGGAAAAAATCTCACCAAAGTAGATTCCCTTGACTTGGGAATAACCTTTCACTACCAGTTGAGCTTTGAACTTCTCGACTTCTCCTGCGGCATTCATCTTCTTCTTGAATACCCATTTGCTAACAACAAGCTTTCTTCCACTAGGTAACTTGACTAAATCCCATGTCTCATTCTTGTATAAGGATTACATCTCTTCGACCATGGCGTCCTTCCATAGTTTACCCTATGTCGAGTCAACTACCTCACCGATCGACTTGGCTCATCGTCGATGGTAGTTAGCATGAATGCAGAACAGAAGTAGGACAGACTATACCCCTCAACTAGTTTTCTTATTCTTTGTGGCATCCTTACCACCATATTCATCTATTCCACCTCTTCATTAGATTTAGTCGACTCATCTAAATCATCTTCTTCGTTACTCCATTCAAACTGCACCGTATCAGGATTATTCTCAGTCTGAATATCTTCCTCATGCTCGGACGTACCTTCGATTTCTCTAAATACCACATCTCGACTGTGCACTATTCTCCTTGATGTAAGATCCCAAAGCTTATATCCTTTAATTCCTTCTTTATATCCAATGAAAATATATTTGATTGCCTTCTTGTCCAACTTGCTCCTCTTTTCCTTGGGAACATGCACAAATGCATCACAACCAAATACATTGAGATGTGCCACCGAAGGACTCTTACCATACCATACCTCATTTGGAGTCATGTCAACTAGCACCGACGAAGGAGACATATTCACTAGATATCTTGCAATGTCAACTACCTCCGCCCAGAATTCTTATGCGAGCCCAACACCATTGAGCATGCTCCTTACCTTATCCATCAACATTTTTTTCATTCTCTCAGAAACTCCACTTTGTTGTGGGGTATATGGTGTGGAATTTTGGCATGCTATGCCACACTACTTATAGAACTGATCAAATTTCTTTCCACGAAATTTACCACCGTTGTCAGTCCTCAACACTTTAATCCTCTTCTCTATTTGGTTTTCCACAAGATATTTAAACTCCTTGAATCTCTCTAAAACCTTTGATTTCTTCCTCAAAAAAATATATCCATGTCTTCCTGGAAAAATCATCTATGAAAGAGACATAATACAGGGATCCACCAAGTGAAGGCACTATAACCGGGCCAAATACATCACTATGAACCAGTTCTAGAATCCCATTTTCCCTTGTCGCTCCAGATGGGAACCTCACCCGATTTTGTTTTCCATATATGCAGTGATCACAAAATTCAACCTCTAAACCACATTCAGGAAAGCCTTTGACCATACCTTTTCTTTTCTTAGCTCGAAGTCCTTTTTCTCCAATGTGTCCCATCTTCTCATGCCATAACCTGGTCGGGTCGATTTTATCATGTCTTGTCGAGTCAATTTGAATCGACTTAGCTTGAGTTGATTCGAAGTCGAGTTGAGTCAAGTCAAAGTAGAGTCAATTTCAAGAGAAACAATGTTGTTTCATCCATTCGAGTTGACATTCCCTGGCAGCTTGTATAGGGTCCCAATATGAACTCCTTTCATTAAGACCATCACACCTCTGACCATGTTGTACGAATCCTTCTAAAACATATTATGCACACCTGCATCACTCATCTTGCTGACATATATCATGTTTCTTTCCAAACCCAGAATGTGTAGCACACCTAGAAGGGTTCTTTTCCTCCCATCCTATAGTGTTAGTCGAACTCTTCCTCGTTCGACAATTCTGGTTGTCGAGTCATCCCCCAAGAACACATCACCCCCTTCATATCGTTCATATTCACAGAACCATTCTTTATGTGGTGTCATATGATAGGATGATCTTGAGTTGATCAACCAAACATATTGATCCAATTGTGTACTGGTCCATACCAGGTACACATCACCTCCCTTATTCGAGGTCATCTTTCTCTCAGTCAACTACTTCTCATTGGATCCGGAACTGAATTTTTTTTCCTTCGACTTACAGTCCTTTTTATAATCCCATATTTATCGCATTTCCAAAATCTTCACATCGACTGAGCTGGGGATTTAGATCTACCCTTCGACTTGAACTTTCTGCCGGAAATTTTCCTTTATCTATGTCTATCGGTCAACCTCTCACTACTAGAGCATATTTGGTCGATCCTTCCATTTTCTTCCTTCTCATTTCTTCTAAAGACAGAGAAGCAACCATGTCCTCTAGCTCTAGTGTGGTTGTATTACTCCCAATAGCCATGACTAAGCTATCCCAGGAGTCTGGAAAAGAAAATAATAGGCTGATACACTTCTCCTCATCAGTGATCTTAATATCCACATATGATAACTAGCTTAACACGGTATTAAATGCATTTAAATGATCAGTCACCAAATTACCATCACTCATCCTCAGAAGATACAGTTTCTTTATGAGAAATAGCTTATTTACCAGAAATTTCAACTGGTATAAGATTGCTAGCTTGTTCCAAAGTTTCTTGATCGAATATTCACCTGAGACATTCAGCAGCACCGAATATACAAGACAAAGTTGAATCGTACTTCTTGCTCTTCTTTTGAGTTTCTCCCATTCTTCCATTGACATGCATGTCGAATGAGTACCTGGACAGACTGTTGTCCATTGTTTTCGATCTACAAGAAGATATTCCATTTTAAGCTTCCAAAGCTCAAAATTATGTCCATTGAATTTTTCTATCTCTATTTTAGAACTGCTCACCATTCTTTACCATGATCTTTAACACAATTTATGAATTACAACTCTTATTGTACCTATGGTTTAGTTCTCAAATTCAAGATTGGTAAATCAATATCTGATATACTCACCAAAGCATAACACTTCTCTAATAAATCACGTGTCAGGGAAGACCTAAGATCTGATACCACATGTCAGGAAATGAGAGACACTTCCACACTAAACCTAGCAGAAAAGAAGAAGAATTTAATCAAGAAAGTAAATGACACAAGCAATCACAAAGTACACCAAGATTTTACCCTAGAAACCCTTAACAAGGAAAACCAACATTCCTTTGAGCGTTCTTCTCTCATGTTGTCTTATTCAATCTAAATAAAAGGTTACATGTCTAACCTTGGTCCACACCTAAGACACAATCTACATCATACCCTCTTGCATGTGCAAGAACAACATCATAGCCAATCCATCTTACATATGCATGACCAACAACCTACATCTAAAACTTTCTCTAAAGACTGGTTATTTTACATTAACTTGCATTAGCCTTTACGGCCTTACAACACGCCTCTTTATAGGCTCTACAACAGGAAAAACCCTAAATATTGACGCCCAAAAATAGTTACAGATCCATGCATATCATTGGCTACAAATACCGCAATTCCCAAGATTTTGTTACAATCAATTCCAAGTCGGATTACCAGTCGATTACTAGTCGGCCTTCATTCGGTCTCTAGTCGGTCATCTCACACCCACACTTCGACCTCTTGATGGTTGACTTGTCATCGATAAATTTGACTTCAAATTTACTCGGTCGACTCCCTCGACCTTCAACTTGTTTTCGATCCACCTCGACCTTCGACCGTCAATCGATTCACCTCAACTAGAATTTCAATGCAAATAATATAACAACCCAATAGACTTTCCCATTGGATTGTGGGTAGTATGCTGAAGTGAATTCATAAGTAAATCTTAACTTGGAGGATAACTCGACGAATACTTTGTTCCCAAATTTCTTTCCATAGTCTTACATGAGCTACAGGTGGACTCCAAAATGAGTGATGACATGGTTAAAGAAGAACCGAGTTGCAGTATCAATTGTGTTGTTGAATGTAGGCATAGCTTCGTCTCATTTGGTGAAGTATTGAAATATGACTATGATCTATTTGTGCCCATTGCTATATGGGGGATTGTAGGTCATAAAATCAATTCCCCACTTGCAAAAGGGGCCTCTGGTGATAATGGGATGTAGGGGAGTTGGTGGTGCTCTGGATTTATGTGCATATAATTGTCATTTGTCAGAGTACTTAACTGCATGGATGCAGTCATGAAATAACTTAGGACAGAAATAACCATCCTTGACCACTTTCTAAGTGGTGAACATATAGGAGAGGTTTCCTCCACAAGCCCTATTGTGGAAATCATTCAATATTTTCTCTGACTCTTCGTTGGTGAGACAACGACAAAGTATGGTATCTTCCCACTTGCGATAAAGAACATCTCCAATGAGGAGATAACAAGGGGCTTGGTGAAAGATACGTCGACGGTCATCACAAGAGAGATGAGGGTCAAACTTTTGTGTGTGAAGGTACACTAGGATGTCTTTGTACCATGGGTCATCAAATGAAATGAAGAATATATGTTCATTTTGGAAGCTCTCATTGACGGGGGTGTCTTTGGAGTGGCTCGGAGATCGACAATCAACTTTTTGAGAACAAGGGCCTTCTTACTTTTAGGAGTTGTGAACTCTAGATCATATTCCTAAAGGATTATGATCCATCAAGCAAACTTTTCATTAATTTGGAACCAACTAAGTAATGTATGGGATTGGAGTCTACCATGACTTTGGTAGTGCAGAGCAGGATATAATGACATAGTTTTTGGACTAGGAGAACAACTTCCAAGGATGATTTTTCTTTGTGATTATACTTCAAAGGTGGCCCTAAGAGAATTTTGTTGATGTAGTAAATGACATGCTCACACCCATCATCGCCTTCCTAGACTATAACTCTATCTACTGACACCTTTGAGCCCGAAAGGTATAGGATATAATCCTTGTCAAAGTCTGGGGAACTAATTTAGGGCGATTTTCTGAGTGTATATTTAAATGAATCAAAAGTTGCTTGAGTGTGTTGATCCCATATGAATGGGATATCATGGCATAATAAGCATAAGAATCCATGGGCACAAGTTGCGTAATATGGACCAAAGTGAAGTAAGGAGCTAGCCTTTCCCTGAAGTCTTTGCATTTGGCACAAATTCATGGGAGGAGGGATCTCGTTAATGGATTAGACCTTGAGGGGGTCCACTATGATCCCTTTTTTATAAATGATGAATATGAGTAAATGCTCGACTGTGACACATAAAACACACTTGAGAGGATTTGGAAATATGTTATACTGGCGACATCTCTAAAATATAATCCAAAAGTCTTCCAACTGTTGAGATTGCTTCTTGGAATGAGTAGTGAGGTCGTCTAAATAAGCCATGATGATATGTGCGAGATCATGGAAAACATATTTCATGGCTCGCTAGAATGTGGTGCCAGCATTTTTGAGCCCGAAGCGCATGAATTGATAGGCAAAGGTACCAGCCATCAGGTAGTGAATGCAGTTTTGTATTGATCTGCATGGTGGATATGTATTTGATTGTAGTAGGAGAATTCATCCATAAACGAAAGGACTTCATGTCCAGCACGTGTCAATAACCTGATCGATGAAAGGAGTCGAGAAATTATCTTTGGGACAAGCTTGATTCAAGTCTTTGAAGTTAGTGCAAATATGAATGGTTCCCTGCTTTTTGTTAACCAGCACAAGATTTTAGACCCAAGAAGTGTATGCAATGGGGTAGATGAACCCTGCATAACATAACTTATCGATTTCAACTTTTATAGCCATCGATTTGGCAGGGTGTAATGGACATTTCTTTTGATGAACAAGGGAAACATCGGGCCATGTATTGATTCGATGTTAAACAATGGTTGGATCAAGCCTAGGAATTTTTGTATATGACTAGGAAAAGATATCCCTGAACTCCTGAAAGAGATCTTTGTAAGTTGTGATCACTTCAAGGGAGCATGCAACACTGACAATGATCTCTTCAACAATGTTGAGTTCGAAAAAGATGTTTATTTTAATTGTAGGGGAGATGTTGGTCATGTTCCCTTCTTCAAAAGCATCAAGGGCATGGATTAGGTTTTTGAACCAATCCACATTCCCTGGAGGAATGAAGTCTTTGATTTCAATCGCACGTACATGGGTGTCTATGCTAGGTTGAAAGGCTTCTTGTGATAAGAAGAAAGATCCCCGATGCATTGCATCCCAGGGATAGTCAAGTGTTGTCATATCCTCTAAGATATCTTCATCTGATTGAAATATGTATGAAAATAATGGATCTTTAGAGGTATGAACAGGCAGGTGTGACATGATGGTGCCAAGTGTGTGGCCTAAGTTGTTTATGATATTGGAATCTATGGAAGGTGTAGAAGTTGA
>ML779375.1:1675028-1696622 GCA_009831015.1 Picea engelmannii
TGGCTCGTATGAGAGGTAGAACATTATCTATGTTACCTGAATGATTGGGTTCATAATGTGTTAATTGGTTGATAGTGACAATCTTCCCATTGTGGGGGAAGAGCATAGTATGGAATACAGACGAGGCCACAAATTTCATGGCAAACATGTAACTGCGTCCAAATAGGATGTTGTAATCTAATGGGGCATTGATGACTTCGATGTCAATTAGAATCGTCTTGCCCCTGATCTCAATAGGAACATTTTGGTAGAGGCCTTTTGGTTGTGATGGATGACCATCATATGCCCCGAGAGTGATGGTAGAAGGGATGAGATTAGTGTTGTAGGGTAAATGAACCCTGCAGGAGTTACCTCCCTTGGGATCTTCCTAGACCTAAGAGAGAATAGAGATGTAAGCAATAGATTTTCCTAGATCTAAATTGTACACGAAAAGGATCTACGAGTTGATAGAATGAAATTTTTACCCAGTGATCAGACGATTGTCCCCGCACGCTCCTTAGTTGTTAGCTTTCTCGAAGATACCCTTCGCTCTTACCAACATGAATATACGCACATAGAGACACAAAGAAACATTTTCACAAGATCAAATGAATCATGTACAAATGAATTAATAGATCTAGTGACATAACATAAGAATATTAATTCTCTACAAAGATCATGGAAATCACATGAAATCAAGTAAGGAGAAAAATCTTGTACAACTTATATTGATAAAACAAATGTCTTACAACTTACAATCCAAGAAGTTTATTAAGCTCTTTCCCAGGTTCCTTGCATAAGCTCTGTAATCAAACCGCTAGTATAAGTTTTCTTTCTCCTTTCTCTCCATTTTTCCAATGAGAGACCTTCAATATATAGGATAATAGAGATAAGATCATAGGTTAATATAGATAGGATATATATTCCCAAGATAACAAGATTCTCGAGGTTGGACCACGAAAAATTTGAGGTTTAATCTCATTTCATGGAAACTAATCCTAAATAGGGAGTAACAGACCCGGTTGTGCCCCGCATTCTTGTAGAGGGTGACTGATCACACCTTGTAAGAGGATAGGGAGCGACCATCAATTTTGGTCACATGATATAAAGGGACAACCAATGACCAAGCAAAAAGGTATTGTAAACTCAATCGAAAAGTGGTATAATTCAGTGTTTTAGACTGCTAACCTTTGGATGATGGCCACCAGGTGATCAGGTGGAAAATAATTGTATAAAAGATTCCCCCTAAAGTGTGAGGTTGGAAGAGGTGTCTAATGGCTGAAATAATTTACAAACAAAATCACACAGATTTGGGTAGAGGAACCTGGAAAGAAACCATCATCAGTCCTACATAATAATAACATCCATGAGGTAGGCATACCCATGCTCGGTAATAAAAACTATGCATATCTGTCAAAAATAGTACACTATGGATCCATGCATGATACAGACAATTAGATCATGGCCACGAAAAAATACACTGTGGATCCATGTCACAAGTGAAGACATAGACACGACCAAGTACAAATGTGGATCTATGTCACAGTATATAAATCAATGAGATTACTTGATGCCTAAGCAATCTCTGAAGTACTCATGAATAACTCCATCACAACTTGGGAGGGAATTCCATCAAGGAATGTGGTGGTCCCAACCCAAGGTCTTCGTCCCAAATCCCAATGGTATGAATCTACAACATGTGAATAAATGAGTTGAGGTCAAGCATGGTAGAAATTGTTTGATTACCAGTCATTGATGTATATCGTTTACAAACACAAGGGAACCCATTGATAATGATGATGGACCCTAAGATACCTAGTACAATCTATCGAGTGTGAATAAATGAGTTGAATTCAAACACTCATAGATTCATTCAACAAGAGCCAATGATGTAAACCCACTATTGAAATGCAAGGGAATATGTCGTTGATGTCTACAAATTCCAGGGTACTAACTGGTTTCTAGATTCCAAACCTGGATAATGATTTGGAGTGAACTGGAAGAAATTCATTAAAGAAGAGACTTGATGTCCCTCATCAATCGACACAAAACATATAAAGGTAGATTTTGTGACGAGTGTAATAGTAGAGCACAATTGACATAGGGATTCCCGGGATGAATGGGATAAAGGATAGAAAATGGCCGACACAGGCTAAATTCCCTTGAACAAATCAACACGACAAATGACTTGACTTGGTAGCATCGACTCGATCAGGACCAAAACATGCACCATGGATGAATGGAAGAGTAACTAATGGATAACCCAACTGTTGTACATGGACACAAACTAGGTGCATTGTTCAAGGGTGACTCGATGCATAGATGTCATTTGTGAAGATGAATAAACATAAAACCCCCCACTCTTTTTGTTTCTTTCATGTTTGAAATGAGCGCGAAAGAAAATAAAAATGTGCTCGATATCCTCACCCATGGATTAATTCTCGAGCCCAGTGCGGAGAATGGTGCTTGACAATCTTTTCGATATTTAAGTAGTCTAGAAAGATCTGAAAGAAAAATCCATATACAATATCATGGATTTAACGAGCCCAACTAAGTAAATGTTCATGTGTCATTTCATATTTAGAGAGTCTGAAAGGAAAAAGAAGACTCCAAGGGTATGCTTTTTCATAAATTTAGTCTCCCGAGCCCGAAAAAGGATAAAACAATACAAGGGAGAACTCTTCTAGCCAATGTTGACTAGAGTATTCCTTTTTCGTAATTAGTCTGTCTAGTCCGAAAAAGGGTTAAACTTGCACTGAATAGATGTCCTTTCGAATCCATTTAATGAGTGTGAAAGGAAACAAGCTCACTCAAAAATATTTTCATGTTTAGGGAGTCTGAAAAAACCTTAAAGGAGACTCCGGGGTGTACCTTTGTCATGGTTGGTTACCGAGTGTGACAAAGGAGTAATAGTAAGCTTGGGTAGAGAGAACGAGTGGTTTGCAATGAAGTTGCAGGTGCATGGAACATGACTTAAGTAATGAACTGCAAAAAGAAACAAGACAAATGATGACCGCTCATAACAACAGTTCTAATCCAGGGGTGTTGTAAAATGGGAGAAAATAGATGGCTAACAGTCAAGCATGGTTGAGGTGCAATAAGAAATGGAAGCAAATGGTGAGGTAGCAACAATAAGTAGTGAGACAACAATACTAATAAAGTGTGACCATTAAAACAACAAAAATGGTGGGAACCTAAGGTATAGTGCTGGAAATATGGACGATTAATAATGCAAAGAGGGAAATGTAGGGAAAAACCTCTCCTTATATGCCATTTTAGAGACATGAACCTCAAGGTCAATGGATTTTCCCATCTTAAAAACATCCATAGAATCCTATCAACACATATAAACTAGATTCCAATGTCAAAATGCATAGTGAAATCCCAAAAATAAAATGTTTTTGGATTTTTTGGATATGATATAGACAAAACAAAAGGCACTCGCACTACACACCTATGTACAAGTACTATACATATTGATAATTTACGCGAAATAGATCCCATTGCTAGGCTCAGACCAAGGATATTTTTCACAATAGAGGAACTCATGAGCCATTATTGGAATCATATGGCGCACCATGTTGGGGCCATGCCACATAGGAACAAATCTCTGCAGCTGAAGATACTCATCATGAGTGGTTTTGTGAGCTACAGAAGCTCCTTGATGGGATCCATCAACACATGAGGGAAGTACAAAAAACAAATTTTGATGGGAGGGATAGCTAAAAATTTAGTGGCAAGTTCTGAAAAGGAAAACCAAGGGGGAAAGGGTCAAGGCTAGGAGGTTGACTGGATGTCCCAGCCAATGCCCCTAATTTTGAAGCAAGACTCATTATGTTAATTCTCATCAGTTCCAAATCAAGGAGGAAGGTATGATGATTATCATCCTCTCTGGGATTAACAATGGAATCCATGATTTCTGGGGTGGCCCCTTATGAAGGCAACTTAGTATCTAAGAAATCATGTGAATTGAGAGAGTCAACAACCCATATGAGTAGAGAAGATTGATCACACTCCACATGAGGATGGAGTTGTTGAACAGTATCAATGAATGATGAAGGGATGGTCGGATCAACAATATCGATCGCGGTGAGTGGGATATATGTTCCATGGTCAACATCCTCGGGATGAGGTGCCACCAAAGGATCAACTGACCCGAGGGATCCACTCGCAGATGAGAAAATCATGTTGATAGGAGTGATATGGGTGGTGTTGGGTGTAGGAAGGGGGAATATCCTCATAAGAAATGGATCTTTAAACATACCTACATCGACGCTTTCATACCCCTCAGAAGATTCACCTATGTAGGGAACATTGGTGCTAGTACTAGCTTGTAAGTTAGGTGTGCAATAATCCAGTTGGTCGATCATGACTATATTTCCTCGATGGGGAAAAGGTATGATTCGAAAGACAGTGGATGCAACAACCTTCATTACATAGAACCAAGTGCGACCCAAGCAGATTATAGTCAAGTGTGGTGTCTACCACTTCAACTTCTACGGAGACAGTATTGCCCCCCTAGCTTATGGGTAAGGAGGTGAGAATTATGTTATGTTTGAAAGAACGTCCATCAAAATATTTTAGGATGGTTAGAGATGTGGTGAATTGTGGAGAACCAAGGGATTTCCAACATGACAAAGACATAATGTGAGTGGCCACTCCTTCATTGATCATCATATGAAAGATATTCTTTTTCATACAACCAACTATGATTTGCAATGCCAGTTGGTGTGAGAGGCACGACTCATTATTTTCTGTGTCATAGGAAATAATATTGGACTAAGAAGGGTCGATTCCCCCCACGGTTGATAGCAAGTATTTCCATTGTGAAGGAAAGCTCTGAAATACTTCAAGTGCTAACATAACACATAATGCTTGGGAGAGATACTCCACTATGCAATAGTGTTGAGCTGCCTAGGCATTCATATTATGGGTAGTCTGTTGTAGTACCCCTTTTGGAGGGTGAATTTCAGGTTTGAAAGCTAATTTCTCTAAGTGAGAGGGCCATTGGGTGGTACAGTCGATATAGGGTCCTTAGATGAAGGTTCCCCTTCTTTGGAGTCATAGTTCTTTGATCGAGTGGATAGTGCCACTGTATATTTAACCATCATAATATTCGTGGATGAGGACTCTCAATTTCCCTTGGGTGGGGGTGCAATAATTTGTGAAATAATTTGTTGTTGTTGGGGGAAAGGATTAGTTAATACCGTTGGTTGGGAAGGAGATCCTCCTCGCTTGAGATTTTGATGAATCTTGGCAAGGCAAGGGAAGTCTTTGGTGAAGTGGTCCTCCTTACATTCCATGCAAGGATATTTTACCTTTCATTTATTTTTTCCCCCAACATTAGGGTCTTGAGTGTTTTTACTCTCCTGCTGGTTAGAATATTTTTTGGATTTACCCTTGGTTTTCTTCTTTCCTCCGGATTTTTGAAATGAAGAAAATTGAACCGCGTTGACCTTGGAGGTTTGTGCAGGAGAGGGAGCGGATTTGGTATTAGTACCAGTTTGGGACGAGGCTGGGCTGGAAGTTGTATGTCCTTGTTGCCCACAGACTATAATTTTACGGAACCCACTAGGCCATCAACATGGGCTCCTAGGGCTAGTTTTGATGGATCAGTCTACAGTCAAGGAGCATGAGGGATGAGATCATATAGTCTGCCCAACTGGAAATATACCAAGTCTAAATATTAAGCATGAATGATGGTTGCTCCTCGATTACAATGCCTCACATGGAAACATCCCTATCAATGGGTGGGAGGAGTGACTTCGTGAACCAATCTGCGAGGATTTGGTCCATAATAGTGGCTTTAATCAAGTCATCACCACCTCCATTCATGAATATGATCAGAAATATGAGTGGAGGTGGATTGTCGAAGCGAGGTTAAAATATCAATATCGGTCTCGTATCGTATGGGAAGTTGGAAATGTGTTAGAAAATCCATGGAAATAGAATTAAAGTTGGAAAAGGAGGTACGCAACAACTCAATATACCATTTTTCCATCGAACCTATGAGCGTTCTCTGGAAAATTCTCAGCTGAATGGAATTGTACATCAAGGAGTTAGAAGAACACCAAAGATGGAAGGTCATGACGTGGTTTTTAGGATATTCTCCAGGTTTTCCATCGAATTTCGAGACGTCGGACGATAGTTTGGAAGGGATAAGGGAACAGAACAGAGCATGTTGTATGGGATCATTTGTCAAATGCGAAAAATCTAGCATATCTAAGGTAGCCAAGAAGTGAAGTTGTCAATTTGGTTGTGAATATTGGTTGTGCGGATGTAGCATCAAGGTACCAGTAGGACCATATACAGGTTGTGATGGCATGTTGAAACCTGATGGTCCACCCATATGTGGTTGAGTGACTTGGGGAGTGGGGAACATGGGGTTCATTAGTTGAGTGGAAAAATCTCCTTGCGGAGATATTCCCGTCGGATTGGGTTGACCCCATGAAGTATTTTGGCACTCCAAGATATGATAAACTACTATAAATACATGTATGGTTTGCAAGAAAATTCTTCCCCCAGGGGTGAGGTTGGTTTCCAGTGTGGAATTGTCCCCAAACTAGTTGCTAACCTCTAGTTGGTTCCCCCCCAACTGGCTGTTGGCCCCAAATAGGTTGTTTCCCCCCAATTGGTTGTTGGTTCCAACTAGGTTGTTTCCCCCCAACTGGTTGTTGGATCTAAGTAGGTCCCCCCCTACAGTTGGTTGTTGGCTCCTAGTAGGTTGTTGTCCTATAGATGAAGGTTACCCCCCAACTTGTTGTTGTATCGATATCGAATATTTTCCCACAATTGAAGGTTTCCCTCCAACTGGAACTTGACCTGCAATTGAAGGTTTCCCCCTAGTTGGAAACTGACCCATAGCTGAAGGCTGCCCTCCAATGGGGTACTAGACTACAGACAAAGGTGGCCCTCCAGTTGTAACGTGACCCCCAGGTGTAGGTGGAACAATTTGTGGAACTCTCATTGGGTTAACACCTTGATTATGCAGAGGAAAAATGAAGCTACTTGTCACGGGACCTATGGTAGCAGCACTGCTAGCCACTAGAATAGATGGATCCCATAAAGGACGGCCAAGTAATGTGTTTGGTGTATGCAAGTCTGCAACTAGAGATGCGGGAAGAGAATTTGTACTCACCAGCTGTTGAGTCGGGGTAACAGGGGTCAACGATGTTTCCCACAAAAAAGAACTGTCGGCAGTGGTAATGTGTGCCATGACGAATATCTCAGGATCAAGTGGGGGTATCACTATTCCATCTAGATATTAGATATTGATGCATGCATGTGTTGGTTGTGGAGCCCGATTATCTTACTGATTCAAAGGTATTTTTTTTCAGTCGTGTTTATACCCCATGAAGACTTTACACCCCGAAAGAATGTACACTCCTCCATGCGGGGGAGTGTGGGGGAGGGGTTATCCCCCCTACAGGAGTTCAAGGGTGAAGCCCCCAAAGGAAAAATTGCCTTGTAAATGTCTATTGGAATTTCATAGTAAATATGTATTGTTCATTATAAGGTCAAAGATCTGACAACAGAAGTTATGTTAGGGTTTTTTCCTTAGAAGGAAGCCCTCTTTCATAAGGGAAATGTATTGCGGCTATGTATCATTGTGAATATTGTATTATGTGTGAGGATATTGTGAGAGAAAGAAGAGGAAGTTACAACAGGTGTGTTGTAGGTTGTATCCCTTCATTTGTTGGATAATAATAAAGGAAGGACCTGGCAATTTCTCTGGTGGACGTAGCCCACACTAGGTGAACCACGCATATTTGTGTCTCTATTGTATTGTGCATCTCTTGTGTTTTATTTCCGCATTTGTTTTATTGTATTGCTCTACGATCCTATTTTTCTAACAACTGGTATCAAAGCAAAATGTAACTCGCAGAAAAAGAGGGTTCCTGTTTCGAGTGGGAGCAATCGCGGAAGATGGAAAGCTTAGGGTCGTGAAATTTAATGGCCAAAACTACCAGTTATGGAAGATGCAGATGGAAGATTATTTATATCAGAAGGATTTAATCCTACCATTGGGTGGAATAGCAAAGAAGCTGACGACCATGAAGGACGAAGAATGGGAGGTTCTTGACAGAAAGGCACTAGGAACGATATGGTTGAGCCTGGCAGCGTCGGTGGATTTCAAAATTTTGAAAGAAAAGACAATGAAGGAGTTGATGGATGCATTGGCTAAACTGTATGAAAAACCCTCGGCGTCCAATAAGGTATTTCTAATGAATATATTATTTAATATGAAGATGTCAGAAGGTGGGTCTATTGTAGATCATTTAAATGAATTTAATATGGTTACTAATCAACTAAGTTTTGTAAAAGTGGATTTTGATGATGAGGTCAGGGCTCTTCTAATCTTGAGCTCATTTCCAGAAAGTTGGAACGGCTTGGTCATGGTTGTAAGTAACTATGTCTTTGGTTCAAACACTCTAAAATTTGATGATGTTGTTGGTGTTATCCTTAGCGAATAAATTCAACGGAAAATCATAGGTGAGACATCATGTAATACGTTAAACATGGAGAACATGGGAAGACAAAAGGATACAGGAAAGGGATCAGAGAACCACAGGAATTATAGGAAGGGCAGATCCAAATCCAAACTAGGAAAGATAGAGTGATGGAATTGTGGGAAGAAAGGACATATGAAGAAAGACTGTAGAATTCCAAAGAAACAAAGAGATGGACGGCAGGAGAAAAATCAAGAAGCAAATGTAACAAGTGATGTGTTACAAGATGCTTTGATTCATTCTATAGATAATATTTCTGAGTCTTGGGTAGTAGATTCAGGGGCTTCATTTCATGCCACACCCCATAGGAAACATTTTCTAGATTATGTTCAAGGTGATTTTGGACAGGTTCATTTGGGTGATGACGCACCATGAAAAATTGTTGGAATGGGAAAGGTAAAAATAAAGAAAATGAATGGAAACCAATAGTTGTTGAAAGAGGTAGTACATGTTCCATATCTAAGGAAAAATAGAATTTCAACATCGTAGCTAGCAAGTGAAGGCTATATATCCATATTTACAGATAAGGTGTGGAAGGTCACCAAAGGATCACTGGTGATAGCAAAAGGAGAGAATGTAGGTACATTGTATTTATGTACTGGTAATACTGACGGTTATATCTCTTTAGCTTCTATAGGAGTGGATACAACCCTGTGGCATCATAGGCTTGGACACATGAGTGAGAAGGGGATGCAAATACTTCACAAAAGAATTTTTTTGCTAGATATTAAGAAAATTGATTTGGATTTCTATGAGCATTGTGTTTATGGAAAACATAAGAGAGTCAAATTTCTCATAGTACAAAAAGAAAAGAAGAGTGAAAGGTTAGAGCTAGTGCATACAGATGTATGGGGACCAGCTCAGATATCATCTCTTGGTGGCTCTCGTTATTATGTTACTTTTATTGATGATGCAACTAGAAAAACCTGGGTTTATCACATTCAACAAAAATCTGATGTTTTGATACTTTTAAGAAATGGAAAGCTTTGGTTGAGAATGAGACAGGAAAAAGGTTGAAGTGTCTCAGATCAAACAATGGAGGTGAATATTGCAGCAAGGAGTTTGATGATTACTGTTCATACCATGGGATTCATAGAGAGAAGACAGTTCCAAGAACACCACAAGAAAATGGTGTGTCAGAAAGGATGAATAGGACAATCATGGACCGTGCAAGGAGTATGAGATTGCATGTTGGTTTTCCCTTACAGTTCTGGGAAGTTGCTTTAGATATTGTTGTTTACTTAATAAACAAAGGACCTTCAAGCTCTTTGGACCTTCTAGAGGAGGAATGGATAGGTAAAAAGGTAAACTGTTATTTTTTGAAGACCTTCGGTTGTGAAGCAATTGTCCATATTGATAAAGAAAATAGAACAAAGCTTGAGGCAAAATCCAAGAAGTGTACCTTTATTGGATACAGTGTTAATGATTTTCGTTATCACTTATGGAATTATGAAAATCACGAAATCATTAGGAGTAAAGATGTCATATTCAATCAGAAGGCCATGGAAAAAGATCAGTTGTTGGGAAAGAAACAGGAGAAAGAAAAACAAGAATACACAGTGCTTGATGAGATCACTGAAAAATAAATTCCAAAGGTACCAGAAAATCAAAATGTACAACAACAAGAGAAACAAGTATCTCAAACTCCTGCAAGTGTTGTTAGAAGATATACCAGGTTAAGTAGATCCCCTGAACAATACTCTCCTTCATTGTATTATTTATTGTTGATTGATTTTGGTGAATCAAAATGTTATGAAGAGGCAATGTAGGTAGACACTAAAAAGAAGTGGGAGCAAGGAATGAAAGAGGAAATGGATTCCTTGGTAAATAACTAGACTTGGGATTTGGTTCAGTTGCCTGCAGAAAAAAAGAGCATTATAGAATAAATGAGTTTACAAGTTGAAGGAAGAAGATGGCGGCAAAAAGTGATACAAAGCTAGACTTTTTGTAAAGGGGTTTGCACAAAAGAAAGGTATACATTTTGATGAAATATTTTCTCATGTTGTTAAAATGACTTCAATTAGGACTATTTTAAGTCTTGTGGCAGTAGAAGATTTACATCTTGAACAATTAGATGTAAAAACAAATTTTCTCCATGGGGATTTGGAGGAAGAGATTTATATGCAACAACCATAGGGGTATGAGGTCAAAGGGAAGGAAAAATTGGTATGTAGGTTGAAGAAGAGCTTGTATGGCCTGAAGCAAGTTCCAAGGCAGTGGTATTTCAAGTTTGACAGGTTTATGACTAAACAATGTTATAGTAGATGTCATTATGATCATTGTGTTTATTTTAAAAAGCTAGAAAATGGAAGCCATATTATCTTGCTATTGTATGTAGATGACATGCTTGTTGCAGGGTCTAATATGTAGGATATAAATGTGCTCAAGAAGAAATTAGCTAATTCATTTGCGATGAAGGATTTGGGTGCCTCAAAGAAAATCCTTGGTATGAGAATAACAAGAGACATGAAAAATCGAAAATTGACATTATCTCAGGGTGAGGACATAGAGAAGGTATTGGAGAGGTTTAGAATGCAGAATGAAAAACCAGTTAGTACACCTTTGTCCAGCCATTTCAAATTATATAAGGAAATGTGTCCCAAGACACTGGATGAGATATAATACATGTCCAAGGTCCCTTATTCATCAGCAGTTGGCAGCTTGATGTATGCAATGGTTTGCACAAGACCAGATATTGCACATGCAGTGGGAGTTGTGAGTAGGTATATGAACAATCCAGGTAAAGAACATTGGGAAGTAGTAAAGTGGATTCTCAGGTATTTTAGAGGTACTGCTACTCATGCATTATGTTTTGGAGGTTCATACACTAGTCTACATGGATATGTTGATTCATATATGGCAGGTGATAAAGATAGCAGGAGCACCACATGTTATGTTTTTACTATAGATGGAACAACAATAAGTTGGATTTCGAAACTGCAAAAGGTTGTTGCACTTTCAACAACAAAAGCAGAGTATGTTGCTTCTACAGAGGCTAATAAAGAAATGATTTGGTTACAGAGGTTTATGGAGGAATTGGGAAAGAAGCATGAGAATAGCAGGTTGTATTATGACAATGAGAGTGTCATTCATCTTGCAAAGAACTCAGCCTTCCATTCAAAGACTAAGTATATACAACTCATGTACCATTTCATACGATTCATCTTGGAAGATGGACATTTGAAGTTGGAAAATATACACACTAGCCAAAATCTTGCAGACATGTTAACAAAGGGAGTAACCAGGAAGAAATTGAGTTCCTACTTAGTTTTAGTTGGTCTTCAAACATGAAGATAAAGATGAGAAATTTGCCAGGTCCAAGAAGGATCATAGTCCAGCATATACAACAACGATGGAGTTGTTGAGATTAGTCTCTAAGTGGGAGATTGTTGGTTGTGGAGCCTGATTATCTTCCTGATTCATAGGTCTTTGTTTTCAGTCGTTTTTATACCCCATGAAGACTTTACACCCCAGAAGAATGTACACTCCTCCATGTGGGGGAGTGTAGGGGGGGGTTACCCCCCCTCCGGGGTCCAAGGGCAAGCGGGCCCCTGACGGGGGTTCGAGGGACAGCGTTCCCCGATGGGGGTTCAGGGGAAAAGCCCCTGAAGGAAAAATTGCCTTGTAAATGTATATTGTAATTTCATAGTAAATCTGGACCATTCATTATAAGGTCGCAGATCTGATGGTAGAAGTTATGTTAAAGTTTTTTCCTTAGAAGGCAGCCCTCTTTTATGAGGGAAATGTATTGCGGCTATATATCATTATGAATATTGTATTATGTGTGAGGAGACTGTGAGATAAAGAAGAGGAAGTTACAACGGGTGTGTTGTAGGTTGTTTCCCTTCATTTGATGGATAATAATAAAGGAAGGACCTGGCAATTTCTTTGGTGGACGTAGCCCACACTGGGTGAACCACATATATCTGTGTCTCTATTGTATTATCTATCTTCTGTGTTTTATTTCCGCATTTGTTTTATTTTATTGCTTTGTGATCCTGTTTTCATAACAACATGCTAGAAGACTGCCTAAAATACATATCGGGTGGCAAGCGCTAAGAAGCAAAATTATCAATATACCTTGTTGAAGGAAACTCAACAATTAGTGGGTTATAAGGACCAGTAAAAGGGGGATTTGCATGGCAAGATATCCCTTTTGTTCCTTTTCTGTTATGTTCTATTCCTAAGGGTTAGGGTTTTTAGGGTTCCTACAGACAAGGGTTTTCCCTGTGTTATAGCTATGTGATATACGTGCAGGGTCGAACAATAGTACTCGACCCAATATCTCAGGGCACCAACTAAGGAGGCTCGATTGTACCCTTAGTCGTACTACCTGATTACCCAGGTACTAGAGAGTATCTTCTCGAGTGTTGTTATCGGTGTCACTATAGCAGTCATGGGACCGATCGACGGATTTAGAGATGGTTTTAGGAGACCTAGGGGACTCTTGATATACCTGACTGTACGTGGGATTGATAGTTGTCTATAGGTTATGTCTAATGTGTTACTACTTGAAGGGGTACCAACAAGGGTTACAGAGGTTTCCAACAAGGTGAAACATTTGTTTTAAGTAACCCCATGAAACTATCTGTATTTTATGCATGTAGTCTTCCCCAGTCATGGTTTTTACCCAATGAACGACATATCTATGTGCTTTAAAGATGTCGATAGTGCACGTCTCTACCCTGGAAAAAAATTCTCACAATTTTTGCAGAGGAAAGTGCTCTAATACCACTTGTAAGGTACCATATGTATTATTATAAGCATAAACAAAAATATTACAACAAATACCAACAGAAAAACAAAATATAAAGAGTAACAACACCAACAATGATACCTTTATTGATAGAAAGTCAAGTTCACTTGCCTCTTCGAGGGGGAAACCTCCAACAGAGCATAGCTCTATTACAATAATTTTCAAGACAAAACTTTATCATCCCTTCTACTCCTATTTATACTCATTCTATCTTCTAAAGAACATTCTAGATGAATGTCTTTCTAGAAGTGGAAGCTTCTATTAAGTCTTCTTACATTAGACTTACTTACATGAAAAATTTATTATTCTACCTATGTGAGAGGTTAGGGAGGTTAGATCCCTAACACATAATTAATGCTTTTATTATTGTTTCAACCAATTAAATACAATACTCAAATTAATTATTCATTATCCTATTTTTCCTTTTTTTTACATTACCTTGCTTCTATAAAAGAAAATTGAAATTATTGTATTAATTATGAATTTTGAAACAATTATTTACTTCAACTTCAAATAAATATTTATTATTTAAATAGTTTAAAATGTCATGATAACCCAATACAAAATCTTAACAATTTATTCATAATATCAAAGTTGTATAAGTTTCATAAGGCAAATCCCATAAAAACAATCAAAGTTGTATAAGTTTCATAAGGCAAATCCATAAAAACAATCAACATAGGTTATTTCACAAAGTTATGCCATTCACAAATACCTTCACACCTATAAATAACTTTTGTTAACATCTCATACCAATTCAAATCACTTAACTATGCCATTGTCAAATACCTTCACCTATAAATAACTTAAGTTGACATCCCATACCAATTGAAATCATTTAACTATGCCATTGTCAAATACCTTCACACCTATAAATAACTTAAGTTGGCATCCCATACCAATTGAAATCATTTAACTAGATCAAAACAATATCATCATATTTTAATAATTAAGAGCAACAATATCTATAATGATACTAAATTATTGAACCATGTGAGCAGGGGATTTTACATGTTTGGAAACATTGCTTCACCCACAATTGAAAAAAATAAAATAAAAAGTTATGAAAAGCATTCTTAATTTTATGCTTAATAATACGAATAAACAATACCTCATACCACTAAATGAAATTCAATTGGAACACTTAAAACAAGATTATTTAATCGCTTATCTCAACTAATAAAAACACAAATAACAAGAACCAAAATTTATTAAATTTCTCATTTCATGACATTCAAAAATTTAAAAAATATTTATTATAAAAATTAAAAATAAAATTATTTTAAAATTAATATATAATATATAAAATATAAATATAAATATTATTAAATAACATAATAATTTCGATTTAAAAAATATATATATAATCATAAACATAATTCCCAAACATCATAAACTAAATTAACGTTACCCCAATATTGATTTACACATAATTGGTAACAACATATCACCAATTAATGTTATCTCAATATTGATTTACACACAATTGGTAATAACATATCACACTTCATACCTAGGAACCCTGGTGTCTTTGTCATATCTTTTTAGCTGGGTCTTTTTGCTTTCCTACCGGGCGACAACCCTGGATTTGCCAAGGTCCTTAATAACTGACCATATGATCCTTTTCTATCTTTATTTCGGCATCAATCACGGGGCCCGGGCCTTCAGTCATGAAACGATGTTTTATGTGTGCTAGTAGGTTTTAGAAGGTTGGAGGAATTTCAGAATGGCTTATGAGGTCAGCGCACTCATGGGTGTGGCTTATGAGGTCAGCGCACTCATGGGTGTGGCTGACGAGGAGGTTTGGGAGTGGGAGGGTCTTTTCACCTCGGTGGATGAGCTCTGCAAAACTAATTGCGGTGTGTGCGGTCTTTATGATCACCTTACTCCTCCAGCGAACTCTATACCGAACATTACTACTCAACAAAACTCAGGGGTTAACTTTTCGCCATTTCTATGTGGTTGTCCTGAGCATTTTCAGAGCCGGCCTGCAACTGGCTTGGGTTGCGAGGATACTACGTGCTATACTGCTAAAGGTAGTGGACAAGGTTTAGTTCACCCGGTAGCAGGATCTAAGGTAGAGGTGAAGTGCGCGCAGGGTGAATTACAGTCTGAGAATACTCTAAGGGGTAGTCTTCGTGTTAAGGAGGGTTTTCACAAGAGGAGTGCTCGTTTATGGAAGCCAAAGAAGACGAAGCACCATTTGATTATGGATTTGGATGTGGGGTTAGAGGAGTCTTGTAAACTTTCCCTATGTACTCTGGTAGGGAGGTCTGTGTATAGGGCTCGGAGCAAACTACCCTTCAATGAGTGGATGCAGAATAGATGGGCTCCACTTATTGGTTATGCACCATAGTTATTGACTCTTCCGCGCAGTTGGTTCGGTCTGGTGTTCAAGAATCCCGAGGACTCCACTTTTATCCTTGAAAGATTCTGGGATTTTGAGGGCGAGAGCATTATGCTGAAGCAGTGGCGTACTCGTTTTGACTCAGCTACCGAATATTTTAGTTTCTGCCATGTCTAGGTTTTACTACCCAGCCTCCTGCTCCAACTTTGGAATAAAAAAGCCATGGAGGCGATTGT
This sequence comes from Picea engelmannii, assembly GCA_009831015.1. Lineage (NCBI taxonomy): Eukaryota > Viridiplantae > Streptophyta > Pinopsida > Pinales > Pinaceae > Picea > Picea engelmannii. Next base: position 1,690,857 of record ML779375.1, read on the forward strand.
GAACCTACTGGGATGCTTCATAAGGGTTGATGAAGCTGCATTGCAATCAAAGGATAAGAGAATGGCAAGGGTCCTTGTAGCGCTGGATATCCATGCAGGTCTCATGGAAACGCTTGAAATAGACTGGCGAGGGCAATTAGTTGTTTAGAGACTGGATTACATGGGTATACCATTATGTTTCTCTCTTTTCAAACGGATTGGTCACCTGCACAAAGATTGCCAGAAAATGACTAGGGTTTCAGACTCTATGGATTCCATGGAAGCTATTACAAAGGATTTTTACATGAGCGAAAATGACTCGACAGAGTTGGGTGTACTAGCAGCTGGGAGCGTTGAAGATAGTCATGGTCCTATTGTCGACACCTTCGTAGGCAAGCTTAAGACTTACTGTCCAGCTTTGTATTTTTCTTTATCTTCGTTGGAATTTGATCTTCTAGATAGTACTTTCCCACCGAACTATGTCCCCACTCAAAAACTACACTTGGGAACCTCGGGTATAACAGACCCTGTTGGAACGGTCCTCGAAATTGATAGATCTACGTTAAGCCCGAAGACTACTTTTACAAATGATTCCATACCTGAAGAACCTTCCTTAGCATCCACTGTGGCAAGGCCCAGTTTGGAACCGCAGACCTTCAATCCTCCTTTGGTTGAACACGCTCTGGAAAATGTGATAACATCACTAGTCTCATCCTATAGGGAGGCCACTAGTCTTATACCCTTAGTCCTATAGTCTCATTCTGCCTATACAAAGAGAGGCAAAATGTGGAGCAGTAGGGGTGACTACAAGTTTAGGGGAAGGATCAGGGAAGGACTTAGCTTGGGCATGGGGACTGGGTTTGGAGATCTCTCCCATTAAAACCAGGAGTGCATGCAAGAAGTTGGGGATTAATCTTACCTTTGTTGATCGACATTTAACATCTATTCGTGATTTGGGGTCTCTTAGAGGCATGAAAGCCCTAGCAAGAGATAAATCATGATCCTCCTATCCTTGAATATCAAAGGGGTGGGAGGCCTCCTAAAATTTCCCTCCATGCGAAGAATCCTCTCCAAAACCAAGCCAAATATTATTTTTCTCCAAGAGACTCTGGTCGTTGAGGCTAAGGCTAGACATTTCATGAATGTTTTATGTCCTAACTGGATTATCTATGCTGTCAGTTCAGTAGGGAATTTAGGTGGACTTCTGGTGTCATGGGACCCAAACAATTTTGTATTAAATCCTTTTATAAGTTGTGGTGGGATTTTATTGACAAGTTATCGATTATCTAATAAAAGAAGGATTTCCTTTTTAAATGTTTATGGACCGTGCTATGGATGCAACAGTTTTGGGAAAAGGTGGATGCAATGGGACTAATAGCATAGGGTGATCTATTTCTAGCAGGGGATCTGAACTTTACGACCAGTACAGAAGAGGTGTGGGGATCTTCGACTTTATTAGATCCACTGGCGGCTTTTTTTAAAGATATTTTTTAAAAAAACAATCTTGTTGATATTCTGCCTGTGGAGGTGGTACCAATGTGGCGAAATGGTAGAAGTGGTGTGAACGAAATTCAAAAAATATTAGATAGAGTGTTTTCATCAGATGATACCCTACATGCATCAACCAAATATCGATCGTGGGTGGAATATCCCTTCATTTCCGAACATGCACCTGTTTTGTTCCAACTGGACACGAGATACTTGTCAGTTGCTCATCCGTTCAAATTCAATCCAGCCTGTTTGCAAGAAGAGTCTTTTGCTACTATGGTTCGGGAGGTGTGGACCACTCAACAGGCTCATGAGGAGGAGGGATCACAAAGGAGACTTGTTAGGAAGTTGAATATGCTAAAAGCTCGAGTGAAGGCATGGATTATTGAAAGGAAAATAAAGGAACAACAAGCTTATGAAAACATTGAATCAGAGTTAGCATTTCTCTACAAGAAAAATTTAAATGGTGTTCTCAGTTTTGAATTTGATCCATGACTGAAATCACTTGAGGCTGAAAGGAAAATTTTACTTATGGCAGAGGAGGAACGGTGACGTCTAAAAAGTAGGGCTACTTGGATTCAATGCGGAGACAAAAATACAAAAATTTTCCACCGTTTTGCTAGTCATAGAAGAAATAAGAAACATTTATGGGAAATAAAGGATGAGTCTGGTAAGGTTCACTATGGTCAGGAGGAGGCTATAAAGGATGAAGCGCAGAGATATTTCAGTTCTTTCTACCAAGATACTGGGCAAAATACCATTGTGGAACAGATCGCGACGGTAAGACATTTCCCAAGAATGGTATCCGAAGAAGAAATTCAAATACTTGAGAACCCTTGCACCAGTGAGGAAGTTCTAGAAGTCTTAAAGGGATTCACTAAGGACAAAAGTCCAGGACCTAATGGGTGGATTGTCGATTTCTTTTTACAATTCTTTGATATGGTTGGGAAGGATCTGCTTGAGGCAGTTGAGGAATCCAGGTTAAGTGGAGAGGTTATCATATCCTTGAACTCGAATTTTATTTCTCTTATTCCAAAAGTCAACGATCCTTCATCTTTCGGGGATTTCCAACCGATTGCCTTATGTAACCCATGTTATAAGATTATAACAAAAATCATTGCAAAAAGGATCAAACCTATTTTGTCCCATACACTGTCAGAGGAGCAATTGGGCTTCTTAAAAGGGAGGCAAATTCTAGATGCCATAGGAACTGCACATGAATGCCTTCACAGTATAAAAGATAAAAAACTTCAAGCTTTGATTCTAAAGATTGACTTAAATAAAGCTTACGATTGCATAAGATGGGACTTTCTTCGTTTAACACTTCTCTAATGCGGGTTTGGATTGCCTACGACTAAGTGGATCATGGGTTGCGTCTCAACAACATCTTTTGCCATTTGATTAATGGAGAGCCGACAAATTTCTTCCAAAGCAGAAGAGGGCTAAGATAGGGGTGTCCTCTGTCGCCATTGTTGTTCATTTTGGTGATGGAAGGGTTGAGCTTGGCACTAAAAAGAGGTCAAGCTGAAGGAAAACTGACTGGAATTAAGGTTTCAAGATCAATTAGGACCCTACATCTTCTCTTTGTCGATGATATTCTCATTATGTCAAAAGCCTCTCTTGATGAATGGGAGGAGATAAATAGGATTCTGACTTCATTTTGTAGTGCTACAGGATTGTTGATCAATGTTCAGAAGACATCTTTTCTCCATTTCAGAGTACAACAAAATTTTCTTGATATTTTAAAAGAATCCTTTCTTTATAATTTTACTGAACTAAATGATGGTTTTAGGTATCTTGATTACTTTCTAAAACTTGACAGCTATAAGGGGGAGGATTGGTACTGGCTCATAGAAAAATTTGAGAAGTGGATAAACCATTGGTGCAATAGATGGATTTCTATTGGCGGTCGATACATTCTAATTAAGGTTGTGCTTGAGAGCCAACCAATCTACTGGATGGCGATGGCACATATCCCGTCATTTGTGCTCAATAGAATACGCCAAGTGGTCTTCTCTTTTCTCTGGTTGGAGAGCAAACAAAAGAAGAGTTATCACCTATGTAATTGGCAGTTCTTAGCTAGACCAAAAAATTTCGAGGGATGGGGACTAAGAAACATTTAGAACTTTTGTAGAGCCTTGACGACGAATACTCTGTGGAGGGTGTTGATGAAAGAGGGCTTATGGCACTGTGTCATCAAAGGCAAATACTATCCTTCTGGATCAATAGCGAGATGATTGAGATCAGCTACAATTGTGGGGGGAAAAGGTTTGCAGACGTGGAGAAATCTTCTCAAATCCTTGCATATCCTTTTGCACTAGATAACATGGAGTCTAGGTACGAGAGGGTCTATTCTTATTGGTAAAGATCATATTCTGGGCATGGGGGAAGCGACCATCCTGTCTGATGATTTGATTTCAATCCTCAATCAAAGAAGGGTTTTTTATTTATATCAGGCTAGTTGTGAGCCTCGACCTGGTATGATTTGTTCAAATTGGATTACAAGTGAGGAATTGGAACTGGAGGGACAAATAGCACTAGAATGGAAGTCTTTTAGATGCGCTTTAATTAACTCTAGAGTTCAGTTGCAAGCCAGGCCGGATGAACTAAAATGGACGGAAGGCGACTTATCTGGCCAGATTTCAGTTAAAAACATTTATGAGGCCACTGAAGCTAAGTATTGGAAATTTTCTATTGGAGGATGGAGGAAGACTCTTTGGTCTTGGGACTGCCCTTTGAAAATCAAGCTCTTTATATGGCTAGTTGTCGAGAATAAAATTCTCACTTGGGAGAATTTACAACATAGAGGTCACAACGGTCTTGGCCTCTGCTATCTTTGCAAGAACAATAAGGAGAATGTTTTACATTTGTTCGTTGAATGTCCTTTCACGATCGTAGTTTGGGATAGGATTAAAACAACTCTTATACACATTTCTGGGTGGATTGGTACATCTGTCGCAGATTGCTTTAAAAAACGAAAGGCACAAAATAGTTCATATCCTTCTATGTCGGCTTTTATATGCTGGTACATATGGTTGGAAAGGAATCACTCTATTTTTGAAGAAGGAATTCCATCTATATAGAATGTGGTCTTTAAAACTTTAGCCGTAGTGGGTGATTACAAAAAATAGTTGAAAGCTCCTTTGTCGAGAGTACTTCCTTGTATATCAGTTGGTTGAGGTATTATAGGGTGGTTTGATGGGGATGCACAACAAAATTGACAAAATAGTGGGGTTGGCGAGGTGATAAGGGTCAGGGAACACCGATTTTATAAATGGACATTCAACTGTGGACTTGGCACAAATACTAGAGCGGAGCTTCTGGGGGTATGGGCTTTACTCACATTGGCTTTTCGACTTTCTATCCTAGACTTACTTGTCCTAGGAGATTAAAAAATTGTTATAGAATGGTTGCAAGGTAATGGTCAATTACAGGTGGTTACTCTGGATTGTTGGAAGGACATGATTACAGAGCTTATCAAGTGCTTCAGGAAAATCTATTTTGCTCATGTTTTTAGAGAAGCAAACAAAGAGACCGATAGTCTTTCTAAACAGGCCCTCAAAAAGAAACCAGGGATAATTGCTTACTATCTTTGTGAAGAGGGCCATGAGGGTCCTAATATGTTCCTAAATCTATTCTAGAAGTCTTGGAGATTCGTAGGGATCCTTAGTGCTATGTTTTTTTGAGGGAGTCCTTTTGTTGTAATTTTTTGTGAAAATATGTATTTCACTCCTCACTGGTCTATGTATTTTGTGCTAGAGTATATAGCTGGGGGAATATAGTCTAGTGTCCGCTGTTGGGAGAAGTCAATTATCAAAGGATGTAAAAGGCATATGACACTGAAAAAACTTGTTATTAACCGTTTATATTTAATATAAATATAAAGAGAAATTTTATGTGGAAAAAAAAAAACATACTTCCTTTCCTTAAATCCCTAACGATACTTCCATTCGTTCAACCCCAGGTTTAAGAGGTGCAAATATTTCTGTAAATGTGAATCCGAATAGAAAGCCCGAATACTCCATTCATTCATAGTCGCTCGGTTTCTTCTCAGGCAAGAGGACGGTAGACAGATAACACAGCCTCTGAATGACTTAGAGGATGTATTCACATACATGCATTATCAGACAGGTTCTTCAGGTGCAGCCGTTACTCGCGCCAAACAAGGCCATGGCAGCCACGACGACGAGGAAGACCATGCTTTCCATATGGAAGAAGATCTCGCCTGTCCATTCCATTCCTCAACATTCGTTCTATACATTCAATTCCACTGGAGACATGCGCATTCAAAAATTCTGT
>ML779375.1:1707113-1726522 GCA_009831015.1 Picea engelmannii
CACTTTTATCTTCAGAAACTCCATTGAACTTATCCTCATCTTTCAACAACAGCAACCTGGATCTGGATATGAGTGTCTCGGATCAGCTAAGCAGAACTACCCACCATGGTTTCTGTACCAACAAACTTTACCCGTTGTTTCCAAATCCACATGTATCACAGAAAGAAGTCTGCACATACTTTCATTTGGGTGGTGGATTCCCGATTCACGAGCAGGTCCAGGCAAGAGCAACCGCGGTTCCGGAGCAAGGGAAGGGCAATTTGAAACAGGGGCGTGGGAGGAGACTTGCAGGGGACGCCCATCTGCCACCCTGCATTGAATGCCCGAGGGGACGTCCAACTGCAGCAGCCTTTGTGTGACGGGATCTCCGGAACGGGGCGTGGTTGTGGAGGGGCAGAACGGAGCCTTGCATTGGTTGATGGCCTGCCGTTCATTCTATGGGATGGGGTCCTGGTGCCGGAGACGTCCCATCGGGTTCTATTTCGTAGAAATAATAGCCTACGCCAAAAGATATTCCCTGATGTTGTCACATTCAGTGCATTTATTGATGGTCCTTGTAAGGAAGGGCAATGGCAGGAGGCCACCAAAGTGCTTGATGTGATGCTGGATAAGGGGTACAATCTGAATGCTATCACATAAACTGCTGTTATTGGTGGTCTTTGCAAAGAAGGTAAGCTTCAAGAAGCTCTCCGGTTGCTATATGTTATGGTGCAAATAGGCTATCAGCCTAGTGAAATCACATACAATAGGCTTATAATGGGGTTTTTGCAAAGTGGGTAATTTGGAGAAAGCCAACAAGCTCCTTCAAGTAATGTTGGAGAATGACTCAGGCCTGACATAGTTAACTATGATACATTATTAGATGGACTCTGCAAGCATCGCATGATAGATGAAGCTCAACAAATCTTCTATATAGGCAAAAAGTTATTTAAATAGATGAAAGATAGCAGTAATGTCCCTAATATGATTACATATACCAGTCTCACAGATAGACTATACAAGGAAGGTGCAATTCAAGAATCCATTAAGGTATTGCATGAGATCTTAGAAAAGGTTTGACACTAAAGCCTTGACATATTAAGCAATAAATAACAGTCTCTGTAAAGGTATTGTTGTAATGCACCTGTTAAGATTCAATAATAGGGAGTGAATTGCAGTTGATGAAGTGCAGGGGCAACTTTGGTAACAACACACTAGGCAAGCTATCTGACAGGTTTGTTGGCAGAGCTTGATGAAGTGAAATGAGTGGAATTTTCATAAGAGTGCACTGGGTGTTTAATCTAAAAACACATTTGGTTAGTGTTTAGTGGAATGCACATCTTAATTAAACGCACCAGTTCAATCTAAAATGGGCTCGGCATAGCAGTTAGTGTGTTGCAACTTACAAAGTGTCCTAGGTGAATTTCGTGATAGTGCTCACATTAATAATCTGTAATTGGTTTGCTAATATGGTGAGCAGGTTGTCATTTGACATTGATAAGGTGGACCTCGCATGTTGGTTCATGAATTAAGGAATTGATCTAACATTCTCTTCTTGAGGGCGAGGTTGTGAAGACAATCGAGGTTTTCAAAAACACTGTACAAAGTGACTACATTTGCTGCAGTTTGCATCAACTGAATGGTCTGTTTAAAGTGGTCTTCAGGGAGTGTGGTATGGAGGTTAGTAGTTTGTAAATAGCTACCAACAATGTTGATTTCTGATGTAGTTAGCCAATATGGGCTTACCATAATAGTGCCTACTACAATATGATGCAAGGGCATTCTTGTAACACCCCCATGCTTCGAGCGAGACCTAAATAAAATTTTCTCGTTCGAGAGCCGGGTTAGCTCTTCGATTCCCTATTGAAATCCCAATTTCTGATCGTGAACATGCACAAGGCACAAGCTTCACCTATGCGACCACAGGCTGTGACCGCACGCCTATAAAAATGCACTTCGTCTTTTGGGATTTCAGGACATCTATAGGCGAATCAGTCCTAACCCTTGTTTCCGAATCCCTGACCTCCAGTTTCTCTCTAAGGCCAGATCTACGGTCTTGAGCTATCCCCTTAATCGATGGCTATGATCGTGTCGTGATTTCACGTATCGGGATAATGAACGTGAACCAGCTCTGACTCTCTGTTCCCCAAAATCCCGATCTTCGGTAGTTCCTCCCTGAACCTTCCACTCATATGACCGTTCACTATGACCGGGGGCTTATTCTTCGAGCTTGTTGGGACTTCACGTTTCGCGAAGTTAGAACACAACCAACGCCTACCTTTCTAAAGCCCGAACCCCGAACTCCCGATATCCCCGCGTCCATATCAACGAACATGACTCTCCTGTGATCCGACGATTCATATCAAATCGGGGTTTTGGGTTTCGCGAGTTCACAAAACTCTACCCTTTGACTTCCTTCATTCAACGAGTCAGGGAAACGCTGATCCTTCGCCACGTGTCCTCTGCTGGTGGACGGTTACAATTACATCGGGACTTTGACGAGTCGTCTCTCCCACCTACACAAGGATTAAGATTGACGGTCAAGGTAACTCCCGCTGGGTCTTGGGATCCATGGTCCTGGTTCCATCGCTACTTGCGAAGACTAAAGGGGTCGAGGCGTTAATGCATGCGCTCCTCTTCTAGATCCATTGGTCTTGATAGACCCGGGATACTCCCGAAAGGGTCTCGTCTGTTCGTCTACCAAACGAAAGGGGTACTCCCTTTCGATAACTCGACCCGCTATCCTTTCTAAACTTGGGCAACGAAATTCAACCTCTCAGAGCTTCGAGCTTCCGTGGCTCCGAAACCTTTGAAAACTCACTCTTTCTTGCACAGGGTTCCAAAACCTAGGTCAACTGAACCTTCAGATGATTCTTGGGCAAATTACCCCTACTCTTAGTTGGGTTTTTGGATAAGGGCTCGAGTGCGTTTCGAAGTCCCTAGGCTACTGACCTGAATGAAGTGCCTTCCTAACTCACCAAGTTAGGAGCTATGACACCGAGGCAAGGTAAACTCGTGGGTTTATCGTAGCGGTAGCCATACCAAGGAGCTTTCTCTGACTCTGAGATATGATGCAATTCCTTAGGGAAGGTGTTTTTGAGGGGTTAAATTAGAACACCACGAGAATCAAGCAGATGGGATGATTCTCAGTAGAACGAAACCATGCTCCGAACTTAATCATTTTGTACATAAACCAACTATGGAATATAAGTATACACATGCATCCATTACTTCCATCTAAAACACCAGGCAAGCATTCCACACAGAAACCATTTATGAGTATATAAACATGAGCATGTAACTATGATATTCAATTCAAAATATAAGGCATAAAACACTTATCAACTTCACAGGGCATGATGCGACTGCTGAGAGGGGTGCTCGTTTCCACCCAACCGTAGGCTCAGTGACTCCAAACGGATTTACCACTAGCCACCCCCGAGCTAGACCACGATGCTATGAGATTCAATTTCTTACCTCCAGCTCAACGGAAGTCAAGGACAAAGGTTACTCTCCTTCTCCTGATACAGAAAAATAATCAAGAGTGAAGGTTACTCTCCTTCTCGTATGGTCAGAACTTCATCTGATTCGAGAGCTTAGGTTCCTCTCTGCGATCTTCGTTGCTCTCCCTCTACCCACCCCCACGCTTCCTTTCTTGCATCCCTCTACAAGATTGCGTGTGGTGCGGATGTCCTTGTCTGTGGTTAGGTCTAAGAGCTTTACGAATGGGCGATTTTCCCCCATCCCCTCATTAACTCTTGAGGAGCCTCCCCACCTACCATCCTGGTGGGATATTCATTCATGGTCAGAGAGTTGCATTGGTATTTGAGCAAGTAAAACCAGTATGGTACTAGTTCTACGGAAGTTAATGCAACCATTCCAGGTCCCTTCCACCACCTTTTTATTAGCCATCGTGGTCTCTTTTAGCACATCCCCCTCCCATTAGTCATGCAACACATATTCATAACATAATTTACATTCATCGACCTTTTATACAAAGGTCCATCAAATCAAACATTCACACCTTCGAGTTTTCCATAGTCCTTAGCCAATATAGTTATATTTACGGACTGGGGGAAACAGGGTGTTGCAATTCCCACCCCCTTAAAGGAACATCATCCTCGATGTTCTATCTACCAATATGATGTGTATGTACATAAGTAAACAAAATCGGATATGCCTGTTTCATGGCATCTTCCATTTCCCACGTAGCCTCATCTGGGCCAAAATGTTTCCATTGCACCTTGACCTATGCAATAGTTTGGTTCCTGAGTGGGGTTTCCTTTCTGTCCAGTATACATTGAGGTTCTGGTAGGAATTCTCCCTCCAGTTCCACCTGGATCACAGACCAGTCAATTATATGATTAGAATCATGTATATATTTCTTTAATAATGAAACATGGAAAAATTATGTGCTTTTACTGTGGGAGAAAGTGCTAGCCTATATGCTATAGGTCCCACTCTATCTAGAACCTCAAAGGGTCCACAATACCGAGGTGCTAGCTTGGCACAAGCTCCCATCCTCAGGGGACTCTTCCTGGGCCTAACTCTGAGATATATGTGGTCTCCCGTCTTGAATTCTTTTGGAGTTCTCTTTCTGTCGACGTAACTTTTCTGTTTGTTCTGAGCGACCTTCAGATTTTGCTTTATCTGAATCACTTGTTGTTCCATTTATTTCAACATGTCGGGTCCAATAGTGATTCTGTTTACAGGATTACTCCAACTGATTGGAGTGTTGCACGGCCTACCATGTAGGACTTTGAAAGGACTCATCTTCAGGGATTCTTGGTAGCCGGTGTTGTAGGCAAATTCCACTAATGGCAGGTAATCTTCCCACTTTTTAGGTTGATGCATTACATGCATCCTTAGCATGTCTTCTAATATTTGGTTCACTCTTTCTGTTTGTCCATCGGTTTGGGGATGATAGGCTATACTAAACAATAATTTGGTCTCCAGACCAGCCATCGAGGATTTCCAAAAGTTTGAAGTAAATTTCGTGTCTCTATCAGACATGATTTCCTTAGGCATGTCGTGTAGTCTGAATATCTCTTTCATGAACATGTTGGCAATATCTATTGCCTTGCAAGTCGATTTGATGGGAATAAAGTGAGTGGACTTGCTTAATTTTTCCACCACTACCATGATGGCATCATTTTGTCTGGTCGATGTTGGTAATCCGGTGATGAAATCCATGGAGATGGTTTCCCATTTCCATTCCGAGATTGGTAGAGGTTGTAATAATCCTGTTGGGTGTTGGTGTTTTGCTTTAACTTGTTGGCATTCTATACATTTGGCTAAATACTCAGCTATGTCTTTCTTCAATCCAGGCCAATAGAATTGTTTCTTGGTGGCCGTGATCATCTTCTGGTATCCTGGGTGACCAGTATAGGGTCTTTTATGTAGTTCATCCATTATGAACTTCTTCAAGTCGTTACAATCTGGAATATACAATCTGTTTCTGTAAGTTAGCAGACCTCCATCTAGCATCTGGTAGCCTTCATACATTAGCCCTGCGGGTTCTTGCTCCAGGTACGAGGTCACGGTCTGGAAGAATGTGTCTGTTTCTTGTGCATTCTTGACTCTTTCCTTGACATTTGTCTCACAGGTGCTCACCACTGCCAGGTGAATTGTTTTCATACTTCTACTAAGGGCATTGACCACCTTATTTTCCTTTCCTTTGATATGTTTGATTTCAAAATCAAACTTGCTAAGGAGGTCAATCCACCTAGCTTGTCTAGCATTGAGTTTTGGTTGGTCAAACAGATGTCGCAATCCACAGTGGTATGTCATAACTACGAATTTCCTACCCAGGAGGTAATGCCTCCACATTTTTAAGGCATGCACTATGGCGGCCAACTCTAGATCATGGATCACATAGTTGACTTCGTGCTCATTCAATTTTCGAGATTCATAGCAGACTATGCTTCCTTCTTGCATAAGGACTCCTCCAAGCCCTTCCTTCCAGGCATTTGTGCACACGAGGAAATCATTTTCAGGATCGATGATCTTCAGCACGGGTGCATGGGCCAGAAGGTATTTCAGGGATTGAAATCTTTCTTCACATTCTTGTGTCCACAAGAATTTAGGTCCCTTCTTCTTGAGGGCAGTGATTGGACAACCAATCTTGGAGAATCCTTTTATAAATCTCCTATAGTATCCTGCTAAGCCCATAAAGGATCTGATATCTGAAACGTCCTTTGGGGTAGGCCATTCCATGATAGACCTGATCTTGTCAAGGTCTACTGCTACCTCTTCTTCTGATATGACATGGCCCAAGTAATGTATTTGCTTCTGGAAAAAGTCACATTTGCTAAATTTGTCATAGAGCTGATGTTATCTTAGAACTTGAAGCACTAGTCTAAGATGTTCCTCATGTTCCTCTCTATTCTTGGAGTAGATTAATATATCGTCAATAAGAACCAGTACAAATTTGTCTAGGAATTTGCTAAGCACATTGTTCATCAAGCACATAAAAGTGGCAAGGGCATTGGTTAATCCAAATGGTACTACCACAAACTCATAGTGACCATATCTTGTCCTGAAGACATTTTTTTGGATGTCTTCACTCTTGATTCGGACTTGATGGTATCCAGATCTCAAGTCAGTCTTTGAGAAGATGGAAGCACCTCCCAATTGATCGAACAAATCATCGATCTTGGGTAAGGGGTACTTGTTCTTTATGGTTAAATTATTGAGTTGTCTATAATCTATGCACAGTCGGAGGGTACCATCTTTCTTTTTCACAAACAAGACTGGAGCTCCCCATGGAGACACGATGGGCTAGATACAGCCTTTGTCCATCATTTCTTTTAGTTGTAATTTAAGCTCCACTAGCTCGAGTATTCTCATCCTATAGGGTGTCCTAGACACTGAAACTGCTCCTGGTGCAAGTTCTATCAAGAAGTCAATGTTCCTTCTCGGAGGTAGACCTGGTACCTCTTCTAGAAACACATATCTATATTCTCTTAGTATGGGGTTGTCTTCGAGGCTTGGTTTGTCATCCTCAACCGATTCCAACACCTGTATCGCATATAGTGGAAATCCCTTTCTGCAATACTTTCTCATTTGAAGGGCTGATATTCATCTCATCGAGACAGGTTTCTAGCTCCCTTGAAGGGTTATCCTTCTTCCTTCTTCACTTACACATTCTAAGATTTTATGGTAACAGTCCAGTCTGGCTTTATATGCGGCTAGCTAGTCCATACCAATCAACAGGTCATATGATCCTAGGGGTAGTATGTTAAGGGTTGCTTGGGTGGGGAATCCACCCAAGGTGAATTGGAAAGCTGGTATGACCTCTGCTACCTTTATTTTGGTGCCAGTGGCTAACTGTACCAACCATGACTTGGCATGTTTATGTGGCTGTAATTTACACTTATCAATAGCCTGAGGAGCTATATAACTCAAATTTGAACCAGGGTCAATTAGAATAGACACTAGATGGTTGGTAATCATACCTTCCATCTCCACCACTGAAGCTTGGTGGTCAGCTTGTTTATTATCCACGGCTGCATAAATTTGTGGCATACTCCTGGCCACGTCATTGACGGTGGTAGCTTCTTGGACATTGTAAATTCTTCGATTGTTCTGTTGGCGGTGCGGGCAGTCCCACGGTAGATGTTCTTCTCCACAACCCCAACATTTTAAGGGTTCTTTCTTTGGGTTATCAGTCTTTCCTGGGGTTGATCCAAAAGGTTTATTTCTACTCTGGGAGGGGAAATTTTGCTGGTGTACACTTCGGGTCAGAAAGCTCATCCTTGAATCCTTTTTATAGTTTTTAAATCTTGGGGATTTAAACCCCTTTTTTCTGGAATCCCAAACTATTCTTCTGCTTCCAGCCTTCGCGAGGTTCTGGATGAGGCCCAAACTGTTCATAACAATATCTTTCCTTTTGGATAGTTTCTTCTAGGGTCCTTGGCTCATCAAACTCAATCCTGTTCTGATAGTCCTTAGGTAGCCCACTGATGAATCATTGCACATTTTCCTTTTCTGCTTTTATGTAGGGTACGTACCTCAGCAACTCAAGGAATCTGCTGTCATATTCCTCTATGGTGAGTTGTCCTAGCTTGAGGTCATAGAACTCTTTAGTCTTTTCGTTGAAATACTTTTCCGACAGATACTTCTTTCTGAAGTGTTTTTCAAACTGTTCCCAAGACAGTTCTTCTTCATGAATTCCTTTCACATTCTTAAGGTCTTCCCACCAAATGGAAGCTTTTCCATTCAAGTTGAAAGTGGCTACTCGGGCCTTCAAGTTTTTTGAGAAATAGTGGACTTTGAAATACTTCTTTAGTCCAAGTAGCCATGCCTTCGCTTCCTCTCCCCTCTTTATCTCACCGTCGAAAGAGGGTGGTTTGGCCTTCTTGAATTCTTCAAGATTATGAATTTTGAAATGCTTTTGTCTCTTTAGTTTCCTTCGAGAATGTGGACTAGTTCTGCTACTGGAAGATCCCTTTGAGTCGCCATTTTCCCTTCCAGAGGAATCATCTGATGCTTGTCCCTTAACTCTAGGGTGGACCTTTCTCGAGGTGCTCTTCCTAGTGTGGCCACTTAAAATACCACGTTTCCGTATCTCAGGTGGACTTCGACTCCTCTTTTTCTATTGTCGATCCACGTGACTGGTGTCAGGTCCATGCTGCAGTTGTCTTTGTATGTTGAATAAACTCTGCAGCAAGACTGCATTAATTTTTGTTTTCTTCTCTTTCTCTTTTATCAACGTCTTGTTGTCGACCTTGCAACTTTGTAGTTCAACCATGAGACTCCTCACAGTCTCAGCTATATCCGAAGGGGTTTCTACCGCCCTCCTTTCGTCAAACTCTTCGTCTCTATTGTGGGATCCATCCCCCACTTCGTGGTGCATCACCATTCTATACGTCTGCAATTTCATGTGGTTGATCGTCCACTTGCGTGTAGACAAAAAACTTGTTGTTACCCAACATTATATTCATTCACAACCAACACTTAATTCACATTTCTTAATTTCCTACACACACAACAGTAATGCATACACACACAGTAGTAGGTTGTCATTCTTTCTATAATAAGGGCTTAACCATCCTTTTAGGGAGGGACTAAGGTAATATGTCGCCTCTTAATGTGATCGTCCATGAGACCAAACAGACCGAGTGTTGTAACCATGCTCTGATACCAATTTGTAACACCCCCTGCTTTGAGCGAGAACTAAATAAAATTTTCTCGTTCGAGAGTCGGGTTAGCTCTTTGATTCCCTACTAAAATCCTAATTTCTGATCCACAAGCCCCATTAAAACCCTATTGACGTGAACATGCACAAGGCGCGATCTTCACCTATGTGACCACAGGCTGTGACTGCACACCTATAAAAAGGCGCTTCATATTTTGGGACTTCGGGACTTCTATAGGTGAATCAGTCCTAACCGTTGTTTCCGAATCCCCGACCTCTGGTTTCTCTCCAAGGCTAGATCTATGGTCTTGAGCTATCCCCTTGATCGACGGCTGTGATCGTGTCACGATTTCACGTATCAGGATAATGAACGTGAATCAGCTCCGACTCTCAATTCCCCAAAATCTTGATCTTTGGTAGTTCCTCCCTAAACCTTCCGTTCATATGACCGTTCACTATGACCGGGGGCTTATTCTTCGAGCTTGTCAGGACTTTGTGTTTTGCGAAGTTAGAACACAACCAATGCCTACCTTTCTAAAGCCTGAACCCCGAACTCCTGATATCCCCGCGTCCAGATCAAAAGACATGATTCTCCTGTGATCCAACGGTTCATATCAAATCAGGGTTTTGGGTTTTGTGAGTTAACAAAACTCTACCCTTTGACTTCCTTCATTCAACGAGTGAGAAAAATGTTGATCCTTCGCCACGTGTCCTCTGCTGATGGACGGTTCCGATTACATCAGGACTTTCAGGACTTTGACGAGTCGTCTCTCCCACCTACACAAGGGTTAAGATCAACGGTCAAGGTAAATCCCGATGGGTCCTAGGATCCACGGTCCCGGTTCCATCGCTACTTGTGAATACTGAAGGGGTCGAGGCGTTAACGCTTGCACTCCTCTTCTAGATCCATTGGTCTTGACAGACCTGGGATACTCCCGAAAGGGTCTTGTTCATTTGTCTACCAAACGAAAGGGGTACTCCCTTTCGATAACTCGACCTGCTATCCTTTCTGAACTTGGGCAACAAAATTCAACCTCTCAAAGCTTCGAGCTTCCACGGCTCCGAAACCTTCGAAAACTAACTCTTTCTTACACAGGGTTCCCAAACCCAAGTCAACTGAACCTTCAGATGATTCTTGGGAAAATTACCCCTACTCTTAGTCGGGTTTCTGGATAAGGGCTCAGGTGCATTTGGAAGTCCCTAGGCTACTGACCTGAATGAAGTGCCTTCCTAACTCACTGAGTTAGGAGCTATGACACCAGGGCAAGGTAAACTCGTGGGTTTACTGTAGCGGCATCCATACCAAAGAGCTTGCTCAGAGTCTGAGATATGAGAAATTCCCTGGGGAAGGTGTTTTCGAGGGTTTAAATTAGAACACCACGAGAATCAAGCAGATGAGACGATTCTCAGTAGAACGAACCCATGCTCCGAACTTAATCATTTTGTACATAAACCAACTATGGAATATAAGTATACACATGCATCCATTACTTCCAGTCTAAAACACCAGGAAATCATTCCACACAAAAACCATTTATGAGTATATAAACATGAGCATGTATCCATGATATTCAATTCAAAATATAAGGCATAAAACACTTATCAACTTCACAGGGCGTGATGTGATTGCTGAGAGGGGTGCTCGTTTCCACCCAACCATAGGCTCAGTGACTCCAAATAGATTTACCACTATCCATCCACGAGCTAGACCACGATGCTATGAGATTCAATCTCTTACCTCCAACTCAACGAAAGTCAAGGACGAAGGTTACTCTCCTTCTCCTGATACAAAAAATAATCAAGGGCGAAGGTTACTCTCCTTCTCCTATGGTCAGAACTTCATCTGATTCGAGAGCTTAGGTTCCTCTCTACGATCTTTACTGCTCTCCCTCTACCCACCCCCATGCTTCCTTTCTTGCATCCCTCTACAAGATTGTGTGTGGTGAAAATGTCCTCATCCGTGGTTAGGTCTGAGAGCTTTACGGATGGGCGGTTCGCCCCCATCCCCTCATTAACTCTTAAGGAGCCTCCCCACCTACAATCCTGATGGGATATTCATTCAGGGTCAGAGAGTTGCCTTGGTATTCGAGCAAGTAAAACCAGTATGGTACTGGTTCAGTGGAAGTTAACGCAACCATTCCAAGTCCCTTCCACGATCTTTTTATTAGCCATCGTGGTCTCTTTTAGCACATCCCCCTCCCAGCAGTCATGCAACACATATTCATAACATAATTTACATTCATCGATCTTTTATACAAAGGTCCATCAAATCAAACATTCACACCTTCGAGTTTTCTATAGTCCTTAGCCAATATAGTTATATTTATAGACTGGGGGAAACATGGTGTTACAATTCTCCAAGACAAAGTGGAGCATTCAAAATGTGCATTGACAGTCAATTATGGAAGCAGTGGTGTGGAAGTACACATGGATCCATTGCATGGCTAGATATCTTGATTCGAATAACATATAATGTTTGAGTTTTAAGGTCCCTTAGCTGGACTGAAAATTTAGAAACAAACTCTTAATTGGTCTAGGGGTGAAATATGAGTATCTAAGCTTAATCAATTAGACTAAGAAAGGGTGGGTAGGATCAGAGAGAGAGAGATTTATTGGCAGTGTAGTTAATGGTATGTATTTTTGTTTCTTGTTTAGAAAGAGCGAGGATGGGCATTGGTTATGGTTTCTTTCTTAGTTGTTGTTACTTGACTCATGTAAGTATTTTTCAGAGGAAATAAATGAAGAGAGGGGACTTTTGTTAGTTTAGCTGCCTATCAGATTCTCTTTCTTTTTGGTCTACACAACATTCTGTGTAAAACCTTCTCTTGATCCCCTTGTTATCGTGTTGTGGTTGCACAGTCTATTTCTCTGTTTGTTCTAACTTCTTTCCATATCTTGAGATTCCTTCTTGGGTTGTTCTGTTGAGCTGGAAAACAGAGTGTGTGTCTTCTCCTGATTAGGTCCAAGGAACAAAGTTGAAGCACACTTGAGTTGTTTGCATCCCTATAGGTGGACTTAGCAATGGTCAGATTCAAGTACTATGGAGCAGTTTTATGGGTGAAAATTGATGGAGTGGGTTGTGTCGTGGTTTTCTCTAGTGATTATTATGTTGTTCTTGTTGAATTGGACTAGGCCAATTTCAGGTTTAGTGCACTAGGGGGTTGATATGATCAGCTGTCAAACTTACTCATTAAATGTGTACCAAGTAATAGACATCATATTTTTTCCACTTTATATTAGCATAAGGGATCAAGTCTGCTACAAAGTTATCCTAAATGGGTTTAATATAAGTTCTAGAGGTTGTCTGGAAAATTTGGCATCAATAATCCATGGTCCTGATGTCATGTAGTTAATTTATTTAGACTCACTATAATAGGACATAATACCACAGGTGGAGGGACCTGGCAACATGGCAGCGACTGTTTTAAAACATGACATGTGGCTTTCTGTCACTAGGATTGATGTTATTGCATCAAAGGTATATTGTATGAATACTATGTATTGCAGAGACTATGTGGCAAAAGGGTCTGCAACAATAGCATGATTGTATATGGAAACATTTGGAACTTATCGAGAAGGGCTTGGTGAACCCGACTGCACATATTACATGCAGACTGGACTCTGTGGCTTTGGCATGAGCTGCTGGTTTTACCATTTTGCAAGTACAAATAGAAAGTGGGTATTTTTTCTTTTTTGCTTGTTTTTTTTTTTTTGTTTTTTGTTTTTTGACAATAACGGATAATGGGATAATATTATAGAAAAGCAGTGGCGAGCCACTGGTTCTATTACACATGAATTTAGCCTAGCTTGACTAAAACGTTACAAAGCCAGGAGGCTATATACTCTTGCTTGGTGATGGAAAATTAGATCTAACTTAGTCGCTATTTGTAGAGGCTTCTATACAAAAATGCCTTCCTCGCAACATTATTTGCAGAGGTCATTTCTTGGCCTAGGAGCTACTAACCATATTACTTTGAACCTCCTTTCTTGGACTGACCTCTCTCCTGCTTCCATTCTTTATTCAACTGCTCCATCTGTTGTTCCAACTTGCTGACCCTTTCTTCAAATTCATGCTTTGGGTCTTTGAGGTCCTTGCACAGTTTCCCCAGCTCCTCAGAAAGCCCGAATTTGGTGGAAGTGATGTCTACTTCCAACATTTCCATACGCCTCCCTACGTCGATGTCTAAGTTTTGGAGAAAGTCGTCCAGATTGTTCAGTTGATGCTTAAGATGTTGCCAGTTTTCCTCCAGTGATGCCAGCCTCTCCCCCGTCGTGGGCTTACTACCTGAGCTTGTTGCCATTGCTTCCCTTGGTTCTTCTGGGCTACTGCACCTACTCGCGTATTTGCCTCCTCTAGTCTCTATGCTCTCGCATGGCTTCCTTCCCAATATTTGACTGATTCTGGACTACGTGGTTTCCTTCCCTACCCCTCCTTTTAACTCCGAAATCCTCAGGTTCGTTGCACCCATACGATACGTGCTATCTGGGAAGCATGGGCTCTTGTTGAGTTTCAAGGACCAAATGATGGGCGATTCCCTCATTTCTGACATCCTCCTGAGTGTTGACTGCATTGGATTGGACCCTGTACCTTCAAGGATGTGACTTTTCCCCTTTCCATCTTTTGATCCTGTCTTCTTCCGGTCTCTCATGGGAGTTCCCAACTGGTCGTGGTTCTGTTGACTTGTATGGTTCCAATGCTTGAGAGGGCTCCTCTATTGGCTTCTTCGTCTGCAGATGCATTCATTTCCCGGAGGACATGGTAAAGCTGATAAGTTCATAGCTTTCCAAGGAGGAGATGGATTTTCTCCAAAATGTGTTGGAGTTTTTCATTGTTGACTTTGTTGCGGAGAATTAAGGTTTGGATTATTAGTCGCGAATCCCCTATTATCACCAGATCTTGGACGTTGTGAATAATAGCTTGATTGAGCCCTTGCCAGAGGGCTAGAGCTTCTGCTATGTTGTTGGTTTCTATGCCAAGACCACAGGAAAAACTGATTTCTGGGAGTTGATTAGGGCTTACCAAGACTCCTCCTCCACCTGCCACTCCTGGATTCCCTTTGGAGGCCCCGTCAAAGAACAAAATATATTTATTTTTCTTTCTTTTCCACTCCTCGAACTCTTGCTCCTTCTTCCTGATTTCCCAATCTTGCTTGTGTGAGTTGCAGTCTATCTGCTGCTATTGGTATTTGATATTAAGATGTTGAATCCAGAGTTTCTCCTCCATTTCTAATGGCCTTGAGTTCTTTGCTTTACAAAAGTAGGGGGCGCTCTCGCCAAAGTGGGCCTTTATCTTTGTGGCTACCTGAGCTGGGCTAATTTTGGTTTCCCTAAATAACCTGTTGTTTTGTTCGAGCCAGATCTTCTAGAGAATGAATTTTGGGAGAGTTCTCCAAAGGGTGGAGATTTGACCCTTTTTGGTAGTCTGAAAAGGACAAAGGGAGTTCCAATTTTGGAGCAGGGCGGTGACTTCTTGAGGTAAAACTAGAGTATCTGGATGTAGTCCGAGGGCTAACTGCCAGACCTCCTTGGCGTAAACGTAGCTTAAGGGTAGGTGGTATGTTGTCTCCTCTGCTTGAGAGCAGAGAGGGCATCTGGAGGGGCCTTCCCATCCTCTTCTTCTTAGATCTTCGCCAGTGAGGACTCCTCTACGTGCCATGATCCAAACATACATATCTATCTTTAGAATTGACTTGGAAGTCCAGATGGCTTTCCAAATTGCCGGATCTGGAGGGATGTGAGGAACTGTTACTGTGTGTTGATAACCTGCTGTTGTAGTGTAAAGTCCAGAGAACTCTTCCCACCCTCTCTTGTATTTTTTCCTTTCTGTAGGGGGGATTTCCCTTGTAGCCAATACTTCAGCGTATTCCATTCCTCTTCGAGCTCTGGGGGTAAGTTAGAAATTTCCCACCTTAGCCAAGATTGGCTCTCATTGTTTCCCCAACTTGAGATGTCCCACATACTGTGTAAATTTTGGATTTTCATCCACTCTTTAATTCGATCAAGACCCTTCTTCGAGCCTAGAGGGGGTTCTCCCATGATTGAATCTTCCCAAACATTGATTTCTTTACCATTTTCTGGTATCCAGGTGAGGTGAGGTTTAAAGTGAATTAGAGCCTTCTAGCACAGAGAGAAAATTGCTGATCCTTTCTCCACCTTTGCTCGTCTGTCAAGGAATTTTTTCCTTGGGCCTCGAAAGTACTTCTTCCATAACACTCTTTTGCTCCAAGAGGATTTCCTGGTGATTATGTGCCATAAGATCTTCTCTCCCAAGGCTAAATTTTGAGTATGGATATTTTTAACATGGAGGCCTCCTTCTAGATAGGGCTTGGTTACTTTTTCCCAGCTTATAAGATGCAATTTCCTCCTTGTCTGCTTCCCTCCCTCCCAGAGAAATATTCTGAACAACGCTTCAACTTTCTGGATTGTAGTCAACATGGCCAAGAGTAAGGAACTTTGGTATATCAGGATGCTTGCTAGCACTGCTTTGATGAGGACAACTTTGCCCACAAGGTTTAACCAGCTTGCTCCCCAAGAGTTTATTTTGCTTTTTAATCTTTTCTATTAGTTGGGTCCAATGTGAATTCTTTGGTTTGGATTTGAAAATTGGGACTCCTAGGTATTTAAACACATCCCAGGTGGTACAACCTTCTATTCTCAAGACTCTTGAAATATCTATCATCTCCCTTGGAGTTATGTTCCAACCAAAGATCTTACTTTTAGTCAGGCTTATCATGCTTCTAGAGATTTCTATGTAAGCGTCTAACTCCTTTTGAATTTCTTTGCTGTGGCATACTCGCTCCTCCCATTAGCAGTGTGTCATCTGCAAATTGAGCATGGTTGATGTTTTTGACCGTAGAGGAAATTCTCAGGCTGAGAAGGTTGTTGTGTGTTTGGTCGTGGTCCAATTGGAAGCTGAGAACTGAAGCTTGGATGGCATAAAGGAGTGGCGAGAGGGGACAGCCTTGCCGAAGACCCCTGGAGGCTTGAAAGAACTTAGTGGCTTGACCATTCACTAGAGGGGCTATCTAGGGGGAACTGATGCAAGCTTTAATCCAGTTTATGAAGGAGGAGGTGAACCCAAAATTTTCCATGACCTTGAACAAAAAGTTATGTCTAACTCTATGAAACACATTTGCCAGATCGAGTTTAATTATCGTACCTTTGTCTTTTCTGTGAGCGCTTGAATGTAGGGCCTCTTGAAATAGGATGATGTTGTCCATGATATACCTACCTTTTACAAATCCTCGATTTTCTAGGATAATTGCAGGGAGGATTTTTTGAATTCTTTTGGCTATTATTTTTGTGAGGATTTCGTAACTTGTGTTGCAGAGAGATATTGGTTGAAACCTTCCAAAAATGACTGCTCCTTTTTCTTTTGGAATGAGAGCAAGGAAAGACGAATTTGTTCCTCCTCCTATCTTGGTGCATGTTTGAGACTTCCTGATCATTTTTGTGAGGTCTGATTTTATTATATCCCAGTTGTTCTGGTAGAATTTGGCTTTAAATCCATCTGGGCACGGGGCTTTGTCTGGATTCATTTGGTCAAGTGTCTCTTTTATTTCTTGTTGGTCAACTACCTTGGTTAGTCTGATGTTGACATCTTCCTGAATGAGGGTCGAGACTAGAGAGAGTGGGTAGGATTTGGAGTCTATAGCAGCCCTTTGAGTTTTTGTATATAGGGTTTCAAAGGCTTATGCTGCAGCTGCTTTGATTCCTTCAAAATCTGTTATGGTCTGATTTTGAACTTGAATTTCTGTGACATTCTTGAACTACTTTTGAGCTTCAACTTGTTTGTGGAAGAAGGCAGTGTTTTTATCCCCTGCTTCCATCCAGAGGCTTCTGGATTTTTGTTGCCAATACTTTTCCTCCTCTCTGCAGGATTGATGCCACTTCCTTTGGAGCTGATCTTCTTGCTGCAACGTTTCTTGAGTGATTTCTTGATCTTTCATATCCAGTTAGTGTTTTCCAAGCTGTTTTTGGGCATCTTGGCGGGTTAGAATAGGGTTAGGAAGGGTTTTGGCCCAAGACTTTAGCGCTACCTTTAGTCTTTGGAGTTTTTTTCCCCAAACAAAAAAGGCAGATCCTCTTATTGTTTCATTCCATATTTTGGTGACCATATCTTGGTAGCTTTCATAGTGGAGCCAGGCTGGGCTAAATATGAAAGGGATTGGTTCGAGATTCTTGTCATGTGAAATATCTAACAATATTGGTTTGTGGTCTGACACACTATGAGGGAGGATAGAGGAGGAAGGGGTGAGGCCCAGAAGCATAAAGGAGCTGTGAACTAAGAACCTGTCTAGTCTAGCAACTATGTGCCCAGGTCCTATCCTCTTATTAGATCAAGTGTATTTCCCTTTAGTTCATTTGACATCCTCTAGCTCCCAATCTGACATGGCATCTTCTACCCATTCCCTTCCTGGGTCTCGCACAATGGAGCCCCCTTTTTTCTCAGTCACTGCTAGGGTCACATTAAGGTCCCCCCCTATAATAATGTTTTCCAGCTCATTAAGAAGCAGGTAGTCTTTTAGAGTTTCCCAACAAATTCTTTTTTCCTCCAATAGGACAGGTACATAAAGATTGAAGAGATTTACCTATCGACCCGTTTATTTGTGAAGGAGGTTGGTGTAGATCCAATGCTTGCATGTTTCATATTTAATGAGGTCATACTTCATAGGGTTCCAGAGAGTGCCTATACCTCCTGAGGCTCCTCTTGCGCTTTCTACTATTCCTTTGCTTGTTTTCCAAAGTGCTTTTGTTGTGTTGAGGAAGTCTTGTTCTTCCATCTTGGTTTCCTAGATTAGAAGGATCTCGGAGTTTGAAGTTCTGATAATATATTTAAGTGCCTCTTCCTTTAATCTACTGCCGAAACCCCTACAGTTCCAGGAAGTTAGTCTCATGATTTACTTGGGGGGGAGGGATGGGCTCCTTGGGTGTGCTTCCTTGTCTGCCTAACATTGATCAACTGTCTGATTGTTGGTTGCAATCCACTCAAGACGTCTTTATATGTCTCCTTTTCTCTTTCTTGTTTCTTGTATTTCCTTACTCTACCTATTTTTCTTGGGGTAATAATGGTGTCACTTACTTCCTCGCTATCACTGTCTGAGGAGACCTCACCTTCCTCCACTTTTGGCTCTATGTTCTTTCCCACCACAGTTTGTCCTTTCTCTTTCTCCCTTTCAGGTGTCAACTCCTCTCTGGATTCTGGTGTTGACTTCCCATGTGCCATTTCAGCTATTGGAACTTTCTGAGGGGCTTCACCTACTATTTTCTCTATATGTTCTGGATCTAACGCCTTAAACCTGTTCGTTATCTCTATTTATGGTTGGTTTCCTTGCTCCTTCGATTGTGTAGGGTTTGTATTTTCATTCCTTGGGCCTTTTGCTTTGGCTGAGGCTCTTCCTTTTCTGGGTTGTTGCCATCCATATCCATTGTCCTTCTCCTTGTTTGGGTCTTTAGGGTAGTTTCACTGAAAATGGTTGTATTCATGACAACCCCTACATTTGAATGGAAGTTGTTCATAGTCAAGCTTCTGGTAATGCTGCCAGTCTCCAACCTTTAATTTTATTTCCTCTGGGATACCCACCTCGAGATCCACTTCCACGCAGATGCATGCGTAGGAGTATTGGTCCTTGGGGTCTGCCCTATCAATATATTGGGCTAGCCCATTTCCGATTTCTTGGAGCGAAGTGGGATTCCAACAGTGGATTGGAAGATTTGGTAGTCTTACCTAGATTGGGACATCCTTGGGCAATTCTACTGCAGGATAAAAGCTTGGCGTCCAAAGGTTCAGGTAGAGCCCTTGAGTTCCCATGAAATACAGTCTGTTCCTGAAGATGAGATCTCGATCTTCTTGTGAGATGAATTCGAAGATAAAGAAACCTCTTCCTACCAGATAACAGGTTACACTGTTCTGGATCAGCGGGCGCCAATTTCTTTGGATCCAGTTGTCTGTGGATCTTGCTGATGGCCAGAGCCCCATAAATTATCCTACCAATCCACAATTTGATAGGGAGACTGCTACACGCATACGGTGGTCAGGGGGAAGTTCAATCTCTGGAATCAAGTCGAGCTTCTTAACGAAGCTTGGGGGAGAGGCTGGGGGAAGCTTCTTGCCTTGGGCGGTGTTAGCGATATTTCTGGTAATGGGGTAAAATGTGAAGGAATGGGTAAAAAACCCACTTGTCCTAAGTTTGGGATGCAAATGAGCCCATGTTTAATTGGGAATCAGTTCTGGACGACAGGATTTTGCACGCCCGGATCAACGGCGCGCATCAGATTCCGGAGCCCCCCC
>ML779375.1:1730704-1743089 GCA_009831015.1 Picea engelmannii
CCACGCCTATTCATCAGGCAGTTCAGTTAATCCAGGTGGCAGCACAAGGGGCTGTCCACGTCCCAAAGGTGCCGAGTTGGTCGGGCCATCCTCAATCCCAATGAAGCATTTATTGAGGTGGTTGGTGGTGGTTAGACATCGCCTCCGCCATAATGGGAAAGTCCGGCGACGACTTAAGAGCACATCGATTCACCCACGGAACTGTCAGAGAGTTTGATTGTGTCCGCCGAAGGTGCACGATCATCCAAAGACTGCAGGTGCAGATTGCCAGAAGCCATCCAGACACGATGCGTTTAATGCAGCGTCTCGATTTTGTTGTTGTTGCTATTTTGAGTATATGTAGGCGTTTTCGTCATTTTTGTATCTATCGATGGTTGAGCAAAGCTCCCGACTGTAAAGTTTCAGCAACCATTCTAGTTCTTTGGGTGGTGCATCTGTGTTTGAGATTTCTTGTTTTATGAAAAACAATTTTCCTTTTCCATCTATGTTTTCATCTCATGCCAGAGAGTTCATGATCGAATGCTTCGCATGAATTAGCATAGTTATGTTATGATAAATGCTTTGTTGTTGCATTACTGTTTTCTCTGGTTTCTTGCATTTGGGTGTAAGAAGATCTTGCTTTCAGATGCCTTCTCTCACAGTCTGTTAGAAACCTGTTGTTTATAACAGTCCCCTGCACTCTTCTCATACAAGTCTTCCCCCTACTCACCCTTATTGAAACTCACTGTTTGAAGTTTCTCTAAGACCTCACTCGCCCATGCATGCCTGGCCTAGTTTCAGAGTTGAGACGATATTGTTCTGAGTTTACTTCCATTTGATCACCCCCCTATAAACAAATCGTGACATTAAACTGATGGGTGTCGGGCTCTGCTCTTGCAAGCAATCCAGGAGTGACTTCTGACACTAACAGGCAGAAAGAATCTTGCGGAAGGAGTCAGCTGTAGAAGGAGGGGGCAATGGCTCCCCTCCTCCAGAGGCGGCCATGGTTGCAGCAGGGAGCGCTCAGAAGATTAACCCTAGGCATCCACAGAGCAAAAAATTTGCTTCTTTTGGTATATTCCTAATCTGAATTTGAATAGGGGAATTTCCTAATCAGTTGATGAAACATTAAAATGAAGTTGAAAGGCCAACAACATCTCCACTCAACCCACTAATGTAAACCAATCTCAACTAGGTACTGAAGCTGATAGTACTATTGTTCAATGCCATAGTCTTCCATCACTTGACCAGCACAACAATGTAAGAGGGCATACAAATATATTGATGCAACAATTGGAAGCTTCTTTGTAAATGACGTTACATTCAATGTGCACAATCTCCTTTTTGGAAGGAGATGGTACATCAGTTGGCAACAATTCTCCCAAAATAAACACACCCTAAGTTTGAGAAAACAAGGACAACAATTTTATCAGAAGAGAACGCTCACATTCATGAGAGGCTTCATGACATTAGATAGAGTTGGAGGGAGTATGGGGTATCCATTGTCTTAGATGGGTGGACAAATAGTAGCCACCTCTCATTAATGTATTGTTTTCTAATCCAAGAGGCGTCATGTAATTAAGATGTCATGACACGATAGGGTATCCATTGTCTCAGATGGGTGGACAAATAATAGTCACACACCTCTCATTAATGTATTGGTTTCTAATCCAAGAGACATCATGTAATTAAGATGTCATGACACTATACGAAGGACCATGGATGGTCCATGTTATCGCCTGACATGTAGGGGTAACTAGAGGATTTCTTCACTTTTGATTTTTATCACAATCAAAAGTTTCACACATGAGATTTATGGTTATCCATGGATATTTGCTAGAGATGTTTCTTGCATTTGCTCAACTGACCCTCTTGATGATATGCTTTGATGGAGATTGTACCATGCGGTGTTCTATCTTATGCTCTTCCACTCACACATGATGATGTTTCCTTTTGAATATGGGCAATGAGACATGGGGATTATTGGTGTATTCTATAATGGCTCATAACAGTCTAAATTGTTGTCTCTTTCTAGGTTGTACTATGGTGTGTTCATAATTTACCTTTAGATAAGTGTGTTGCTTTATGAGTCAAGCTGTACTACTAGAAACCTAGGTAAGGTGTTTGTCATTTCACCTAGTAATTTCTCACTCCTTATCATTTCATCACCATTTCATGTATTGTCATTTTCTCCTTTTTGGATTGACTTATCATATGTCATTGTAGCAAGGTCCAAAATAAAATCCCATGTATGAAAAGGCCTAAATAAAGTCAAAAAGAGCTAAAAAATGCTCAAGGTTGAAGTAGCCAAAGAAAAAGTTAAATTATAAAGCTTGAGTCATGCCACCTTGCAAAAGGCCCAATTTCTCGAAGTCCCATGTTTAAAAAAGGAAAATCAAAAGAAAAGAGACCAAGGAAATAAAAAAAAAAAAAGACAAAAAAAGGGTAGTATGAAAAAGAGGCTCAAGAAATAGTAGCTAAATGATAAGCACCCCCTCTAAAGGAACACATGTGGAACATCAAATAATAACCCCTAGCTCTTGAAAGCTAAGGTGAAGACTTATTCACTCATTCTACATGATTATGAAGGCTAACTCTTGAAAGCACCTTTTCCAAGATACCACACTCATCATCATAAACACCTAACTTAGAGTTCTAGGAAATGCATTTTTTCGTAGAGCTTTTTGCACGTAATTCAGGTTAATAATGTCCACACCATGGCCAAGTTAAGAAGGGATAAAAATTAAAGGGGTCATTGAAC
Organism: Picea engelmannii; assembly: GCA_009831015.1. Classification (NCBI taxonomy): domain Eukaryota; kingdom Viridiplantae; phylum Streptophyta; class Pinopsida; order Pinales; family Pinaceae; genus Picea; species Picea engelmannii. The sequence continues at coordinate 1,733,445 of ML779375.1, forward strand.
TATTAGAATGTCACATGGTGTTCAAGCCCTCTTTACACATATTTTGAAGAAAATTATCATCACTTTTGAGGAGCGCCTTGCCTTGGCCATTACATCTTTTGCATCACGAGTTGTGAGACTACATTGGTTGTCGTGACACTACATTGAGCGTTGTAACACTACCTTGAGAGTTGTGATATTGCAATGGGCATTGTGACATTGCATTGGACATTGTCACTATATCGGGAGTTGCATCCGTTGCATTAGGCCTTCTGACCTGCCTAGGGCATCGCAATACTACATTGGAGCTGTGACATGTCATTGGATCCTTGAGAAGACCGCGAGCATGTTTCATGGAGGACATTATGTCTTGAAGGACTCACTTTCACACTTTGTCGGAGTATGTTATGGAGCCACCCACCTTGGAGACCTCTCACGTGTCACACATATGGGATGTTTCATCTCTTTGAGGAGTTTGACTTGGTTTGTTGAGGTTGTTACCTTGGTTTGAGGAGGAGAGTTGAGACCCTTTGATCACTTGCTCTCTCTTGTGAACCCTATTGTATAAGTGGCATAAACACCTCATATTTTATTATATTTTTGACCATATATGCCTAGTTAGTTGATGAGATCAGGGTTCTTTATGGATTTCTAGGCTAAATCTAGGATTTTATTACTTTTCTATAGAGGAGGTTGTTAGCTCTCTAATCTACATAAGAAAGACTCCTCTCATTGTAAATTTTGCTAGAAGCTTGTGAAGAAAACTCTTAAACTCTTGTCTATTTACTCCTTTATTCCATGGATGGTTGATTGGAGTGCTCAATTAGATTAGTTCTTATGTGGATTGTTGATGGATGAAATTTCACTTGCAAGGTCTTGAGTCTATTTTCAGATAAGTAATTTCTCTAGAATATTTGTGGTGTCTACTATTGGATTTGGATTTGTTGAGTTATCATATCTCATTGCATGGTTGTATTCTCTCATAACCCTTTCTTAGTATTCCCTTTTGTGTTGGATCATCCAACCTAAAGTGAGGGATACAGTCATTGAGGTGACAATGGCAACTATTTCGAGTTACACTCAAGCTTAATACCTTGTGAGGTTTTTGCACTAAAGGGTTCAAGTTTGTGTGATAACAGTCCATATTGATGGGCCTCTTCAAAGAGTCTATTAAAAAGGTTTGCCACTAAATATGATTTAGATTGCCACTAAATATTTTTTAGATTGTGATAGATAGTGCGACCAATAACATACTTGTAAGGCATTTGATTGAGGATGAGTATCCAACTATATTTTAAATTCCTTGCATTGTTCATTTATGAACCATGTGTTGAAATATATCAATAAGATTGCATGGGTTGGGCAGAGAATAAATGGAGGGAAAACCTTGCAAAAGCTTCATTATTGATTATGCAACATTTGTGGAAATCTATAGGAAATATGAAGTGTCGCAACTTTTGCAATTTGCAAAAAAACTAGGGTTTCTTACACCTTCCCTTTGTTGTAGTTCATAAGAAACCAAAGGTAGGATGAAGATGCTATGCAAAAGTGGAGTGTCTTTATGAACATTTGTGAAAATCGCGATTATCACAATACGAGTTGAATTGTACAAATATTTGAGATCTAACGACCACTTTGAAAATCGTAACTTCATATAACAAGACTAAACTTAGGCCTATGGACTCTTAGGAGTAGTATGGAGTCAATATTCCTTTTCCTTGTATTCTAGCTATTGATATCTAAATATAGTTTGAATCTTTTATTTTAAATTTAGAAAAATTATGTACATTTTTGTATTCATTCATCCATTCAATGAAAAAGATTCACCTTACCTGGCCAAAGGATCAAGATTTATTTGAGGTATGTTCACTCAAAGGTTTTCCTTCTATAAAAAACAAGCACACTACCTTTTTGGACCATCCACTAGGACATGAGATTATGGCGGTTCTAAAGATGATGGTGATAATAAGTTGCCTTTGGAGGTATTGTAGCTTGTAGGATAATGCATAAGATATGTTAGAAGGTTGTAGTCTTTCTATTATTGATTTTGGTCAAGGAACTGGCTCTGGCTTTTTCACTACAAAAGAGTCAACGAATGAAATGTAACCCAAATATTAGTCTACTTTGTGAACCGGTTTATCATTTATGAATTGAACAAAGACCATTTTTATTTTTATATATGCATTGTTGTAGGCTTTTTGTCATGAATACAAATCATGTTATTGAGTATGGCTCAATTTATTTTATGAATATAAAAATAATATCTCTTTGTGCATGTATTTGTAAAACTTTAAATGATTTGCAAATTTTTAATTTTTAAAAATTAAGTTTTCTTATATATTTAAAAAAGCTTAAAACATTGGCGTGGAAAAACTTGAGAAATTATGTTTCCCTTACTATACTCATTTCTTTTTTATCATAACACAAATTTTCATCTTCAAAGTCTTATTAAAAGTTATGTTTAAGGAGGAAAATATTTTCCAAATCCTAAACCATTAGTTCTATGAAGTTAAAGGGGTATTTAATGGGTTAGAATGTGTTTTTAATTGTAAACCTCGAAAATATTTGAAACCGGTATAGTGAATTTTAAGTAGATTGTGGTTTTTGTATTCTAATATTTGTATCTTCTCACTTATATTCTTAACAAATAATGTAATTTCAAATTTATAGCTGACTTGAAGCTTTGTATACATACTAATCCAAAGAAATATAATGCTCAACAATTAATTATAATAAACATATGATAATGATGATTATGAAACCCAACATTGATCATCCTTGAAAGGTATTTGACAGAAGCATGACTTTTATGAACCAAAAAAATATGATGTTCAACAATTAATTATAATAAACATATGATAAGGATGATTATGAAACCCAACATACTATTTTAATTTCAAACTACTATATGATGCTCAACAATTAATTATAATAAACATATGATAAGGATGATTATGAAACCCAACATTGCTCATCCTTGAAAATTATTTGACGGAAGCATGACTTTTATGAACCAAAGAAATATGATGTTCAACAATTAATTATTATAAACATATGAAAAGGATGATTATACAATATACAATATGGCACGTGTGAACTGGGGTGTCTTTTCACTGGCTGGGCCGACTTCTCATTCTGGGTGGTTATAACCGCTTTAATATATTCTAGCTGGGCCAACTTCTCATTCTGGGTGGTTATAACCACTTTAATATATTTTGGGGCCGACTTTTCATTTAGCCTATTACAATTAGGGTTTTACCAATCAGCAAAAGGGGATTTGGTCATTTACAATACCCGACATGATCAATCCGCAAAAGAGGATTGATCTAATCAATAATAAATATATTTTATCTTTATCCGCAAAAGGGGATAAGAATATTCTTTGCAGTTACACAATATTTTAACACTCCCTCTTAACAAGAAGAATATTCTTTATCTTTTGACAGGTCACTGGATGTCGACATCAACTAGGTAGCAACATCCACTGGATAACATCATCAAGTGGGCAACATCATCAATTGGATAACATCATCAATTGGGCAACATCATCAACTGGGTAACATCATCAACTGGATAACAGGAGGCATCAATATAATCCACTTGGTCATCTAGCATCATGATCACTGACTGGAATATCTATAAATCATCGGAAGTTTTGTTCTCTTTATCTTTGCGCAAAAGATACTCTTTCTTTCTTTCATCTTCATGTAGAAGATACTCTTTCTTATCTTCACATAGAAGATATCTTATCTTATCTTCACACAAAATATGTCTTATCTTCACACAGAAGATATTCTATGAGTTTTTCCATTCCTTTTATGTTCTCCCTTCTCTTGTAGTCATCTATCTCTCCCATCCACTGGGGAGGACTACTACCATAGCTTCATTTATAGTCATCCCACATGAACTAGAGAAGCTAAGATGCTAGCCTGGGAAAGACAAGACTCCCTTTACATGATCCACACAGGATCACGACACAAACCTCAAGAGCCAACTAACCATTCCACATGGTCAAGGTTTGTGTTCCAGGCTACTCAATCCTTGGTCAAAGGAGAGTATCTTTCCGCTGCCCCTTGGAGAAACATCCACATTCCTCTCTACAAGGGTGGTCACACCCCTCTCTACGAGGGTATTCTAGCATGTCCCTAGAGTATCCAAAACTCAACACTTGGATAGAGGCCAACCTTGGCAAATTTTTCATTCCCCTTCTCTACAAAGGTCTCTTCCTTTTCTACGAAGGCATCCTCTCTTTCTCCTTCTCTATGAAGGTCTACCTGTGGGATTGCTCATTCCTTCTCTACGAAGGTCTAGCTATGGGATCTAGAAAAATATCTTGTGGTCCAAAATATTTTCATGGTATAATACCATGCTACCCATCTGCTGGGCACCATCCATCTACTAGATAAATTTCATCTTGATCAAAATATCTGGGCACCATCCATCTGCTTTCCTAACTGCATCAAATCACGATCCTCCATTTCGAACCCAGAGACATAGCTCCCTCTTGCACCAAACTAATAGCTTCTAATCATCATTCTTGAAGTTATCTTCTGTAATATCCTGGGTGCCTTCTTGAGTTCGAACATTTCTTTCTGACTTCATACTAGATCAACCCGCTCCCTCTGCATCTATAAGAACGGTACTGGAGCAACCTGTAGTTACCTGTATCTCATCAACTATATCTGAGTATCCATCTTTTTCTTCATCTTGAACATTTCTGTTCTGCATCTTTAGGAACCTCCTGCTCCTATATAAATACTGGATATTGTCTGGTCTTCACTGACTGTCACCATATCATACGTCCTTCTCATGTTGTCTAACTTCTACAAGTCACAGCATAAGTTCTTTCTTCCAAGACTTGTAAACTTACTTACAATATGCTTTCTTTGTCACTCTCATGAGTGATCATAGCTGAAATAAATATTTTATCTCTTCCTCTTCTTTGATACTTCCTTCATAAGTCTGCATAGACACTCAAATAAAACGAGGTTAATTAACATTCTCACAAAAAAAAAACTAACTTGTAATGATAAAGTATTAAAGTAAACAAGGTACTAAAAATAAACATGAATACTTATCTTTTGTTTTTATGTGGGGAGGCTTCACAGACTCCACCATTTGCTATCTTTCTTCAAATCAACTATCTTCAACTTAAAGTACATAATCCTTAATTTCTTCTAAATTTATCTTTGAGGGAGGATATTCCTCTTCTTTTGCCACATGTGCTTGATACTTTCTTTTTCCTTTTCCTTGAGGACAGTCACAGGAAAAGTGTCCCAACTTTTGACAGTTGTAGCATCTGATCTTCGAAACATCTTTCTTCTTATCTGGAACTCTTACGGAGTTATATTCTTTATTGTTCTTCCTGAAGGAACTTATTTTGTTCTTTTGAGCTGTAAGAGCTTCCTCTTCATTAACAATTAATCTCTTTTGTTGGTCTGCAAGTCTGGATTCTCCGTGTGTGCAATCTGCCCATAACTTATCAAGCTTGGGTAACTTGCTTCTTGCACACACTCCTTGTACAAAAGGAATCCAAAATGTTGGAAACCCATTTAGGGTTGTGGTTACAAGTTCTTTGTCACTAATGACATCTCCAATAGTTGCAAGCTGATCTCTAATCTGAGAAACTCTCACAAGATAGGATGTGACAGATTCTGAGTTGTCCATCTTCATATTACGAAGCTGATTTCTTAAGGAAATATTCTGGCTAATGTCTTTGCTTTCATATAACCTGTTGAGTGCTTCATACATTTGCCTTGCTGTCTCTAGTTTGGATATATGAGGGATCAAGTGATCCCTTACTGAATCTGACATGATTCTCTTTGCTTTCTTTTCATTCTTCTTATGCTTGGTCTTTTTCTCTTCTTCCTCTGGTTCTGGTACACCTACTATAACACGTTCTAGGAGATCATTCTCGTCTAGAATCATCTGCAACCTATGCTTCCAAGATCTGAAGTTTCTAGATCCTTCCAGCCTGTCTTCTACCCTCATGCTGGTAGCCATTATTTCTTGCAGTAGAAACCCTAGCCCTATTGGCTATAGAAATAATAAAAAAATAAAATTACTTGGATCTGAAAACTAAACTCACCAAAAGATGCACTGGACCGAGGCGAGTATGCCGATACAGTCAGATTTCTAAAAATCCAAATTTTACCCTTCCAAACTTGATCTGCAAATTTCTGGACTGGTGCTTCTGGTTTTCTGGTACTTCTGGTACACTGGTAATTCTGGTTTTCTTGTACTTCTGGTTTTTCGGTACTTTTGGTACACTGGTACTTCTAGTTTTCTGGTACTTTGTGAAAACTAGGGTTTCACTTTCTGGGAGATCTAGCCACTGAAAATTGTGCCGAGGATGCCAAAATGTTCCTTGAGGTAGGGACCACCTTTCTAGATGGTTTTTGGGGCTGAAATTCTTCTTCAATAAAAAACCTGAATTTGCATGTACGACAATAGTGACGTTTTTATTTTTCTTGTGAAAGATGCTCTCTTCACCTTAGCTCTGATACCATGTTAAAGTTTCTGCTATTATTAGGTTACTTTCAATTTACTAGATAACAATAGCATAGATAGTATCACTAAGAGAAACACAATCACAAGAGTACACAATCATTTATCCTGGGAAACCCTCAAGGGGAAGAAATCCCAACAAAACTTCCTTAATATAGATAGCCAATACAATGCCAAGACAATGAACTAAGCAATACAGAAATTCCTCTCCCAGAGATGCGCCTCTCTCTCTCTCTTCCTTCTTCTCCAATTGCAGCTCCAAAATTGCGCTCTGATGAACAAGTGAGTGTGTGTCCAAATGAAGCGCTAGCCTTTCTTATTTATACAATCTGGCACATGTGAATTGGGGTGTCTTTTCACTGGCTGGGCCGACTTCTCATTCTGGGTGGTTATAACCACTTTAATATATTCTAGCTGGGCCGACTTCTCATTTTGGGTGGTTATAACCACTTTAATATATTATGGGGCTGACTTTTCATTTAACCTATTACAATTAGGGTTTGACCAATCCGCAAAAGGGGATTTGGTCATTTACAATACCTGACATGATAAATCCGCAAAAGGGGATTTGGTCATTTACAATACCCGACATGATCAATCCGCAAAAGGGGATTGATCTAATCAATAATAAATATATTTTATCTTTACCCACAAAAGGGGATAAGAATATTCTTTGCAATTACACAATATTTTAACATGAAGCACTGAGTTTTTTCAAGTATGTAATCAAAGTATTCGATTTGAACTTTGAAGCACAATTACAAAGTTCCATGTGAAGTTCAACTATGCAATTTTGAAGTATTCAATTACAAAGTTCCAAGTGAAGGTTGACCAGGAGTTTGAAGTATTCCATTTATGACTTTGTAAGAATTTACACAAGTAAATTATGATTGGCAATAATATTGTCCTTTGTATGTTAGATAATAGGCTCTATAAAGCATCACTAGTGTTTGGGTTGTATCTAATATCATAGCGATTTCCCAATTTGGTTGTGTATATTCTGCTTTAAAGTCATTTCCTTTCTAAGCTTTGTTTTTGGTGCTAAGTTGGTATTTATTTATGTTCAACAATCAACTCTTCTATATCTCCATGTGGGGTTTTTTGGAATACATTTATTTTTGAATGGAATTGAATTTTAGTTTTTCAAGTTTTATTGGTGAGTATAAAGCTTTGGAATTAATTAGTCTATCTTTGTTTCACTTGTGATTCTCTATGGGAAATCCATTTCACTAGCTTGTATATGGGAAATCCACATCACTAGCTTCTAGATGTATGATATGGAGGTGATGTCCATGTTGATGAAACTCCCCAAAAACAAAAAGAAGCTATCCCCACCAGAAGAACAAAACCTACTTCCCCTCCTATAAAAATTCCTACAAATTGCACCAATGAATTTTCTTTATCATAACATATTGAGAAATCTATTGCACAGGGGTTGAGAGGTTAAACACAAAGCCTTGAATTTTTTTCAAATGAGGTCCAAGGATATTCAATAAAATTGAAATTGTTGTAAACCTTTTTATGGATGAGAACGACATAGGGAAGATGAGAGGGAAGATTCTTTATAGGATAAAGGCTACTTAAAACTCACAACTTTTTGATGTGTTTTTTTGATAGATCTTCAATTGCAATTTGGTGGTGAATCATAGTTCCATTCCAAAAATGAGATTTCCTCACAATTATTGATTTCCCTAGGGGATTTTAGCATCTTGGAATCAATCGCTTCCCTAAAAAAAGTGTGTTTTTCACTAGATTGATGTGAAGTGGATTTATATTGCCAAAGTCTAATGGGGGTTTGCTAGAAAAGGTGCATTTTGAGTACCTTTATAAGAAGACAAGAAAGGAGTGGTGAGGTGGTTGTATGATGATGAAAATGATATTATGTGTGTTGATTGCGTTAATGATTAATGTTGTTACTCCCTCTGCAACCAAGAACAAATTGTGATTTTAATTTTGTTTTTCTTCATTTTTTTCTATATATATCAAAATAAATAGCTTGCACTGGTCACCAAATAGAATGATCCCACTCGATCAATAGAAAAATAGTACCATCCCATTAAATCAATGAAAAATACAATCAACCCATTTCAAAATTCTTAAAAAAGATTTTCCACTTTCATTACAATTCCTTAATTACATGATTTTTTTTTAAAACATTAGAAACATTCCAAAGAATTTCATGCACCAACAATGAAATATTGCTCAACTAATGCTATACTTTTTTATTGTTGTAACAAGGACTACTAATTTCATTATCCACTACAAAATCATTTTGATAAATTTTAATATATATTTTTCAAATTTTTAAAAATAAAATGCTCAAATTATTATGTTTATAGGAAACTTGCAAAAAATAAAAGTTTTATTTTTAAAAATCACCCAAACATAGTTGAACTGTTATCCTCCAAGATTTTCTACGTATATGGCTTGACCAAAAATATTTGAAGTAATAAAATCCTAATTGATTTCACTAAAAAAATACCTCTTAATTAATAATGAAATTAAAAAAAAAAAAAAATCAAAATATAACACCAATTACATCAACAACAAGACTAAAATATTTTAAAATTGAAAATAAATTATACCTCAGAAGAAAATCTATTCTTGTAGATGGATATAATTGACTTATCCCCATACCTAATTTGGATGGTTCATGGAATAAATATTGGTACCTTATATCCAAGTTGAGAACTTGATTGTTCTCGCCGTGAAACTCATGGAAACTAGTGTTAGAACCTAAGAAATATTTAATTATTTTGTTAGTAGTTATTGGAGTTTTACCTATTTGCAAAATATTCACATAATCGAGCTTCAAGAATGTACTCTAACCTCAACATGGACACGCCAAAAGCTTGAAACATTTCTTCTTCTTGTCCCTTAGGGAAGTATGCACATGCCTAGGTTGTAATTAGTCAATACGACCTAACTTCCATAACCTAGAAGGCATCCTTGTTAGGGGAATGCCTTCCTTGAGCCTTAGAATTTCAATTTGCTAATGGATGCTCATTCGTGTTGGAGTTATTTTTTTAATATTGTGGAAGAAACACAATTAAATTATCTTTAGTGAGAAATAACCTTCATGGTATTTTACTTGTTATGACAAATCTTTGATCCATGCAAAACCTATATTCAAACATCACATACAAGTATTTTAAGCTA
>ML779375.1:1746826-1776375 GCA_009831015.1 Picea engelmannii
GGAAGAGAGGGAGGGAGGGAGGTGTTAGGATATTTAGACACATAGGAGTTAGTGAATATCAAATTGGTATAATGTGTCTTTAGGTGAATGTATGTTTCTTTAGTATGCATTAGTATGCACTTGTAGTTATGTAATCTTATGGCCACGATATGTTCTCGACATAAAACTATATGACGACTCGTATTCTTCTTGATACTAATGACTATATTGATTCACTGTTTAACACCCAATTGCTCCAATATCTCTATTTAAAGAACATGGAGGGTCATTTACTAAAGATCAACTGTGAGAAACGCTTATGTACATTTTTTTTCTTTCGCATTAATATGTTGCCTCAAGTGTCTGCATTGGCTAGGGTTGTGGACTGTTTTCCTCTTTGAGGGTTTTAACCATGTATAAACACTAGTGTAATGATATTTGATCTAGTTGTGTGTGTGATTATTTAAGGTGTTCATCTCGTGTGGAAAAACCCTGTTTTGTTGAACATGGAATCAAATCCCATTTGAAGACGCATTCCCATTATCGATCGAGATCTTGAACTTGTGTTGTTGCATGCAAAAAAATATTTATGGGTTCTACTATTTAAGTGCAGTTCTGGGCTAAGAAAACTATTCCATTGCATCTAGAGAATTTCTTTCAATTGGAAATACTTTTCATTTCACTCAAAAATGTTTTTATTTGCCCAAGATATGACCTTTTTTGCTAGATCTGCGAAGGAATAAAGTTTCATTACGTCTTTTAAAATTATTTTTTTAGTTAATATTACAGATTTATTGTTTATATTCCTAAGTTGCTATTTTTTTTAGTCTATGTATGCTCTTTTTCATGCACTATGTGCAATCTTAGCAAATTAGAAATAGAGCGAAAGGTGTTTTATTTTCTATGTATGCTCTTTGATTTGCACTTTATGCTATCTCAACAAATCAGAAATAGAGCGGAAAGTGTTTTATATTTTGTGTATGCTCTTTGCTTTGTGATTTGTGTGATCTTAGCAAATTAGAAATACAAAGAAAAATTGCATTTTTTGGGCAAGCTACTTAATATCTAACCCCGTTATTGTTAAGTTTCAATTTTTTACTTTTTGTATTCTTGAAATTTCGCTTGCTTTTGTGTGCGCTTGTGTTGAAGTTTTTTTGCAAGAAAAAACAAAGATTTTTTAGGTAAGCATGCACTTTGAGGCAAAGAGTAAAAAAGGGAAAATAATCCCTCCTCCTTCATAACATTTGATATATATTTTGCATTGACTAACTTGGTTAACAATTACTTAATTCAATAAGAGGCCTTAAGTTCAAGGGTTTTTAGAGTTACCTTTTAAAACAATTCATGCCACCTTGACTCATCTTATAACTTTAATGTAAAGTGCATTTCACTTAAATTATAAAGTAACATTATTGTTATTTTTTAAGTGACATTTTCCATGAAACTTTAATTTATAAAGTAACTTCATTGTAAATGTGATTTTCACTTATTTTATAAAAGTGGGTCACATCATAAGTAACTTATTTGTAAAAGTGAGCTTATAGGAAAAATTAAAGAAAAAATATTTTTTTTTTTACTTTTCAACCTCTTTATGCATCCACCACCACATGAGCCAACCTCTATCTATCATGTGGCACCTTGTTTCCCTTTTATGCCTTTTTTAAAAATGGCATAACTTTGACATCTAAAGTTAATTTTCAGTGTCATTTTTTTAAACTGCTTATTTCTTCAAGATATTTCCATCTAGATAGTTAGTTTCATCTTTTGAATCAATCTTACCTACACAATTTAATATGTCTATCCCAAGTGATCTCTTGCTTACCAATTTATTATTTTAACTATTATTTTATTATTTTCCTTAGGAAGTCCATTTTAGAACTCACAATTTGTCTAATGTCAGGTTTCACTCAAAAAATCCCTCACACTATGTGTGGTTGCATTGCTAGGCTTGACAATACTCAACTTCCTCTACAATTCCCAATTCAACACTCCATTGAAGTAATTCAAGGTATTCCTATTTGAACTCCACAACATATCATCTCTCACCCATAGAGAGTGCAATAAATGAAATATAGATTCACAATCATATTGATGCAGGCCACATTCAACCTAGTACCTTTCCCTATGGCTCTCCCACATTCATTATTCCTAAAAAGGAACAACATAAGTGGCAGTTGATTATATATTACAAGGATCTCAATAAAATCATTGTAAAAACTTGTTATTTACTGTTGTAGAGTGAGGACCCACTAGATCATATTCATGTTGGAATCATTAATTCCTACTTGTCTTATCTAGATTAATATGTGATATTTGATCATATAGGAAGGTTTTGGTTGTTATTGTTATTGGTCATTATGAGGTAGAGTTTGTCTATATGTGAGAAGTTTGCTTTTAAGTTTTAGGAAGTTGTTAGATATAGTTGGATATGAGATATTCTCTATAACTAGATGGATCCTATATTGGTGTGTGGTTGAGATATTCTCTCAATAGGTCATTAGTGTGCTAAGATAGTGTGTGTATTTTAATGCAAAGATTGATTTATTTATATGTATAATATTACATTGGTTGAATAAAGAATCCATACATAGTTTTTTTGTTTTTGTTTTGTGGAAACCATGTCTACTCTCCCATTTCTCTACATGGTATTGGAGCCAATATGAGCCTAAATTCATGAGAGGGTTACATGATCATGGCATTTCTGCATTTCTAATCCTTTGTAATTGTAGGAATAGCATAGGAGAGTGGATTGTTTTTGTAGGAGATTTTTATAGTGTGTTTGTAGTAGTGTGTGAAGTTTGGTTTGTCTGTGGTAGTATTATATTGTGAATACCTATTGGGATGGTATACCTTTCATTGTTTTCATGTGTGGTAGCATGACTGAGCACAAATCACTACAAACATCACTTTGGCAATATGGAGAGCTAAGCTTGTGCTAGAGCTTCCTGTAGTAACCAACAAAAGGATAGTATCAACAAGAATGAAATGATCTACAAAATAAGGAATGTAGATCATACGAAGGTCCACTTAGAACATTGTGATTGCACAACAAAGACTCCCAATAGATCGTTATTGAAAGTAAAATCACATCAACAAAAGTAGATCATGACAAAAAAATAAGAGAATCCTTGGAGGCTGGATTGATTTGGATTGAATATTGTTATCTAAGAAAAGTGTTGATGTCAGTCAAGAATTTCGAAGCATTGATGAGAGTTGAGTCATCCCATTGTAGCTGTCATTTCCAAATGATTAAGCAACTTGTATGGTGCAAGACCAATATAGAGGGCACTCAATAGCAAACACACAAGATTTGTGTTTGATGTTATTTCTAGGACCACCATTTAAAACCTAAATCCATGTAGGATAAGTATGATTGTTTGAGAATGGCGCATGAAAAAATTTACCAACTTAACATGAACTGTGACCTCAAAATGAGAACTCTAGCCCCCAAAAATCATATTTTTGGGTCAAAAACACCAAAATCAACCCCCGTTTCAAAAATGGGTGCTACCGATAGCACCCCTTTTTTGTTTGGCGGCTAAAATTGTGACTTTCTTGAAATCCCGGCCTTGACGACTAACACTGGTTGACACCATTGTGGAAAATTGACCATCAAATCAAACACTGATGCTACGAGTAGCATCGATTTTACTTTTCGAGTAAAAATTAAAACTTAATTGGGACCATGGCCTTGACCACTAGTATCATCTAAAAAATGTTAAAATCACCTCCTAAATTGAAAAACTGATTTTTTTTTTATTAATTAAATATTTATTTGTTTTATAATTTACATTAAAAATTGGAAAAAAAAACATTGTAAACAATTTTTTTGAAGAAAAATGAAAATGAACACATTTTAAAAAAAATTGCATAGGGTAAATTCTAATTAAAAATTAAAACAAAAAAGTGCATAAAACTTCAAAAAACACGCTTAAAAAAAATTAAAAAATGCATAAAACTTAAAAAAAATAACCTTTAGAAAAAACTCTATTTTAAAAGATTATTTTTCAAAAAAAAATTGTAAAACGTAAGGAAAAACACAAAGTTAATTTTCTTTTTAAATAAAAACCTAAAAAATAAAAAAAATTGAACAAATAAATTTAAAAAAAAAGGAAACTAAACTAAATAAAAGTCTAACTTAAATAATGAAATTTTTGAAAAAAATTAAACAAAAAAAAAACCACACATAAAAAAATTTAGTTTTAAAATTTGAAATACAAAGGGGGGTGGGGAAGGGGGAGGGCGATGCCCGACATCACCCCTTGATGCAGGCATCACCCTCCCCCTTCCCCAACCCCACGACCCTGTTGTCTACGCTACCCGGGAAGGGGGAGATGCATTGCCCCTCCCAACCTATGCAAAGGGGGGATGGCCCTGTCCCTTCCCCACCCCCCTTTGTATTTCATTTTTTTTTATGTTGTTTTTTATAATGTTTATTTTTAAATATTTAAATTTCATTATTTAAGTAAGACTATTATTTAGTTTAGTATTTTTGTTTTCAAATTTCTTTGTTCAACTTTTTGTTTTTTAGGTTTTTATTCATTTTGTTTTTTAACTTTATGTTTTTTTTCTTACGTTCTTTATTTTGTTTTGAAAAAAATATTTTAAAATTGAGTTTTTTTCTAAAGTTTTTTTTTAAGTCATTTTATTTTAAAAGTTTTATGTGTTTTTTAATTTTTTCGAGGTTCTTTTTCTTTTAAAGTGTGTGTGTTTTTTTTTTTTTAATTTTTATTCAGAATTTACTCAATGCAATTTTTTTAAATGTGTTCTTTTTCATTTTTCTTCAAATTATTTTTGTTTACTAGGTGTTTTTTTTTTCAATTTTTAATAGAAATTATAAAACAAATAAATATTTAATTAATAAAAAAATTTCAGCTTTCCAATTTAGGAGGTCATTTTAGCCATTTGTTTAGATGGTACTCGTGGTCAAGACCACAGTCGCATTTAAGTCTTAATTTTTACTCGAAAAATAAAATCGGTGTTATTGACAACACCAATTTTTTATTCAATGGTCAATTTCATGCAATGGTGTCGACAGATGTCGGTCGTCAAGGCCACAGTTTCAAGCAAGTCACAGTTTTAGTCACCAAACAAAAAATGGGTGCTATTGGCAACACCACTTTTTGAAATGGACCGCTAAATACAACCTACAAAAAAACAAGAACTCTTGAGGGTTCTCATCAAGTTGGTAACTTTGTTCATGGCACCTTTAAGAAAATTCATTTGCATGGAGGTATAAATTGTTCTATATCCACTATTGCAAGTCCCGACAAAGAAAGATCAATGTATTTATTTGAAAGGACCAAGATAGATCCACTACTGCAATCCCAACAAAGCAAGATCAATGTAGTGAATTGAAAGAACCAAGATATTGATTAAAACTTAAAACCTTTCTTAGTAGAGAATTGTTGACTCAAGAGAGTGGTTGTTGAAAAAGAGAATCATTGCCATGAGTCAAACTAGATGTGGGTTATGAAACCACTAAAGGTTGGTACAACAAAGAAGATGCATTTAGATTGCAAGATAGCATGGATATTAATGGCACATTGATGGTAGTCGTTGAAGTGCCATTCCAATACCAATGAGTGGTGACTTGACAACATATGTGTTGTTTTTGTTATCTATGTGCCTAAATGATCCTTGCATTCCTTGGAATCCCTAGTTGACATCTACATCATTCGACTTGAGGCAATTGTTCCCTATAGTGTAAATGTGAAGCTTGGATTGGACTTTTTTTTCTCTCCCTAATACCATTGGATCACTTTGTTGTGAAATTTGGATTGAAAGTGTGTCAAAACATGTTTGTTCGCATTGATAATATGGAAAGTTGATTGAGAATTGTGGCAACTAAGTCGGCATGAAGACATCAATTGGAATTTGGCTACTGTAATGGTGAAAATGGTTTGGAAGCCTTGATAATGGTGAGATTTTGTCTTTGTAACTTACATTTCTTGGATTCATTAAAGTTAACATATTGATCCTCACAACCTCAATATGAGAGAGAGAAGTTATTTTGTTAGAATTTGCGACTCTAATAAATGACAAGGAATGCATGGATGTTCAAGACAAAGACTAAACAAAGATGTTGAAGATACAGACAAATACACCAAGTATGTGTGTGATTGTAGAGGATAAATAAGGTATTCTTGTCATATGTGTCATCATCTCTTACTGATTTTCATAATTTGTGCAGTGTGGCAACATAATTGTAATGTAAAAAATATTCCTTAGTGTGCCTGATGAGGTGCATTGTAGCTGAAAAAAAAATATAGCTACATGTTTTGTTTCCTCTAATTATTCCTTAATGAAAGGTTGTATGAATAAATGTGTCATAAGTCCTCATATTGGCAGGTGCATGACTTGGATACATCCTATATATATATAATATTTTCCTAGATAATTGGCGTGCATCGTGGCTGGATACCTAAGTGTCTCGGTAGATAGAAATATGTTCGTAGAATGGCCAATTGTTCAGTATTTACAGTCAAATTGATGTTAGGCCCTAGTGTACAACATGTTCCCGATCAATATATTTGATACTCATTTTTGTCCCAAAGGTACGATTGGTTCCCAGCTAGCATGTTGTTTGAGATAACAATTCTACAAGTGGAGGAGTATGGACACTTTGTTTTAGAGATGGAAGGGAATTTCTAAGGTGAATAACCATTGGTTGGTTATCATGGTAGTTAAATATACAATGAAGTTTCATTTTTCTCATTGGGGAAGCCAAGTGTCAATTGTAGAGTTAATTATGTTGATGATTATAGCTGCGTGAGACATCCTCCAGGACACAGACTTGAGAGAGTGCCCCTGAGATGGGTGTGTGGTTCTTATCTGAGACAGAAATGGAATGTAGTGATGGCCTCCTCCTTATAGAGAGTTGAGAATAACTCCAGATGATTCTCCTGTGTAATGTAGTGAGAAAGGAGATTTCTTGAGTTGGACGTGACTGTGGTTGAGCACAAGGTGAATGTGTGAATTCCCATGAGCTCGGTGCATCGTTATGAGACAAAGATGAAAACGATGTATTAGCCTCCTTTGAGCAGAGAGTTGAGATGATGAAATCCATATGACTCTCATGTGTAATGCAGTGGGAAAGAAGATCTGCTGAGTTGGACATGCTTGTGGATGAGCACAGTTGAACGTGATCCTAGTGCCTGAGCACTAGTGAGTGTGGTTCTCCTATGAGACACAGTGAGATAGAGATATGGACATCCCTATGGATGTGCCCCTAGTGGCTGAGCACTAGTGGGTGTATGAGATCCCTTGCTATATTATTCAAGAGTCAGACTTACATGTAACCCTAATTGTAATGTAAAGGGTACAAGACGACCCCACCTTAATATAAAATATAATTAATGTAAAAGATAATTAATCTGCTAATTATTAATTATATTGTGAGTTAGTGAGGTCGGCCCTGTTGTGCCAATAGAAACTTATGTTGATAGGTTCATTCTAATATAAGTAAATGTAATTTTCCCATTGAGGAATCATATCTGACGTGTGAGTTTGGAAATTTCAGCAAATACATCTTCTTGGGAAAAGTGTGCACCTCTCTTGGATGCTAGTCTTTTAGGATTTGTGAGCACCCTTTTGTGTGATATGTTTTTCTTGGTGGTGGAGGTATTTCTCTTGAAGAATATAACAAAGGTTGGATGGGTTTTCTTCCCTTGTTGAGAAGGGTTTCCCAGGATACTTCTTGTGTACTTTTGCATGGTGTTTCTTCTTGTGATCTTGGTTGCTACAACAATTTGTTTATGGTTTAAGTAAAATTATAAAATGGAATGAACTTCATGCTTAAGCATTTCCTATTGAAAAATCAACATGGTTTCAGAGCATAGGTCTTGAAGAACCCATTGCACAAACATATACTATTCATATTCTCATTTCTATAGAACTGTACGACCCTCCTAGGGTTTCCAGAAGATCCGTACAACCTTCCTTTCTGAGGTGTTCCAGCCCTTAATACTTGGATGTTGGGGCTAAAATTTGGACATGATGGTACAACCTCCTTCAACGCACCTCCATAAGCTCTTAAAGTAAAATTCTGAGAATTTTTTTATTTTTGGCCCTAAGGTTTCTAGGGTTCCACAAATTTCTGCAGATTTCTGGTTTTTAGGGTTTCTGCAACTCTTTGAAGAAGCCTTCAAGATTACTTGTGTTCTTCTGAATTTCAAGGATTATTGTTGGAAATCATAATCCCCAAAAAACATAAGGTTGCTAGCCTAGCCTAGCCATTAGGTTTTCTAGCCCAGTTGACAAAGGTTTGTGAAAAATCTAAAATTATGATAAACTGAACTATGATGGAAGATAAGCTTGATAAACCAAGCAACTTCAAGTTCCTGGAAGACAAGAATTCAGAGGAAGACTTATTATGGGTGACACAAAAAGGTGACACTATGACTACCTTCTTCATGACGATGTCAGAGTACAAAAATCATCGAGGTGCCATTGGAGAAATCATATCAGCACCCTCAGGTATGCACTTGTATATATATTATTTGTAACATTGTCATGACGGTAATTGCAGGAGGAAGTAACCTTTTTCTAAAGTCATAGATCCAGAGGAATCTCAGTTCATTTAGAGGAAAAACACATTGGAAGTGAATACTTCAGGTTTGATTGTTGTAATTGTCATTCCTCTAACCTATATTTCTAAAGTTTGATACATTACATGTAGGTGTTGTAGCTATGACAACAATCCTTAAATTGTTTTGATTCCAGAGATGCACTCATTATTCTCCTTTAGGATATATTCTTTTGTTGGGAGTCAAAACTATTTGAGAAAGAGGAAGAATAGAACCATCACTGAGGCAACCAATGCAATAATTCATGATCAGAATCTTTCTATGATTCTATGCATAGAAGCATGCATGCCATAGTATATGTTCAGAACAAGAGTCTTCACTAGACTTTGAAAAACATAACTCTCGAAGAAGCCTTCACCAGAGTGAAGTCTGAGATTGAACACATCAGGATATTTGGGTGCCCAGTGTATTTTCATGTACCCAAAAAGAAGAAGTCCAAGCTAGACCCTTCAAGGAGAAATGATACATTTATGGGATAACAATAAATCTTCGAAGACATTCCAGATTGACATCCCTGGTTAGAGACAGATTGATACAAGTAGAGATGTTGTCCTTGAAGAAGAGATATCCTTTCAAAGATCCAGATAATCTCAGATGGAGATTGACAGTGAGACAATACCTTCTCCCCCTTTCAACAGTTCAGAGGGAGACAAACATTATTCCAGTTAATCCAGTTGCTCCAGTTGGTATGTCCAGAGATATTGCAGTAGGGCATAAAAGGCCTTCTTAGGCTCACTCTGTAGGAGATAGAGAAACATACAAACCTCTCAAGGCACATCCCGAGAGAACAAAGAGATTTTTCGAGCTACTATTCTGCCATGAGCCACATCATTGATTATGAGCCTTCTTGTCATAAAGAAGCAACAAATGAACATGTATGACAAGATGCCATAATAGAAGAATGTCAATATATCTTAAAAAATGATGTATAAGATATTGTTTAGAGACCAGAAAGGAAGCATGTGGTGACTTCCAAGTGGATCTATAAGATCATGCATGTAGTTGATGGAAGTGTCGATAAATACAAAGAGAGATCTATAGCTAGAGGATTCTCAAAAATAGAGGGAGTTTTCTATGATGAGACACTTGATCCAGTAAGATCGATACACTTCCATCCGTACTACAATCCATGAGTTGGAAACTATATTAGATGGATGCATTCTTGATGAGTTTGGGTTTCAACAAGAGTGTTGTTGATCCAAACCTATATTACAATGTTGGTGAATGAGAGTCTGATTTTGATGACTTATTCAGAAAACCTTGTTGGATACAAGTAAGATTTGACTTCTGATTTCAACATGAAGTATTTGAGTATGATTCACTACTTCTTGGTACAAGAAGTATTACATAGGACCAATGAGATTTTCCTGAGTCAAGGAAAATATACAATGATAATATTAAATAAGTTCAGTATGGTAGAATGCAAATCCACGGTGATGGATTTGGATAAAATGAATGATGATGATTCAGACGAGATTGATCCATAGATGATTGGATCACTGGTGTATCTGGTTAAACACCAGACTTGATTCATGTTATGCAATAAATGTACTTAGTCATTCTATGATTCAATCGAGACAGACTCACTGGACAAAAACAAAACATGTATTGAGATATCCTCAAGGCACAGTTAGATATGGATTGAGATATGTCTCCAGTGAAGAATTGATTTTGTAGGGATGTGCAGAATGGATAGAAAGTACAGTGGACCGGAAGAGTACATCCAGTTGTTGTTTTACTGTGAAGTTTCCATGGTTTCCTGATGTAGTTGGAAACAAAGCTCTGTGGCCTTGAATACCACAAAAGCAGAGTATATAGGATTGAGTGTACGAATCAGTGTGGATTCACAAGATTCTAACAAATTTACTTGATCAAGAGATGGATTATATGATGATAACTAGATATGTGTGTGAAGCTCTTTGAGAACCCTGTGTTTCATGATAGATCAAAAAACACGTCGAGATAAAATGTCATTTTCAGAGACATGATGCAGAGGAAAGAAGTACACATGCAGTATCTTCCTACACATGAGAAGATTGTAGACATCTTCACCAAACTGACTTGGTGTAGAATACCTCTCTAGTTGAGGGGTAGTGTTGATGACTACAACCAAGAAAAAGTTTGAGTACTTCCGTACGAGACTTGGCCTGATGGAGAATGCTTCCCTAGCTGAGAGGGAGTGTTGATGATTACAAATGCGCGAGACATCTTCCAGGACACATACCTGAGAGAGATCCCCTGAGATGGGTGTGTGGTTCCTATCTCAGAAAAAAATGGAATGTAGTGATGGCCTCCTCCTTACAGAGAGTTGAGAAGAACTCCAAATGATTCTCCTGTGTAACACAGTGAGAAAGGAGATCTGTTGAGTTGGATGTGTCAGTGGCTAAGCACAAGGTGAACATGTGAATTCCCATGAGCTGGGTGCATTGTTACGAGACAGAGATGAAAATGATGTATTAAACTCCTCTAAGAAGAGAGTTGATATGATGAACTCCAGATGAATCTCTTGTGTAATGCAGTGGGAAAGAAGATCTGGTGAGTTGGACGTGCCTGTGGATGAGCACAAGTGAACATGATCCTAGTGGCTGAGCACTAGTGAGTGTGGTTCTCCTGTGAGATGTAGTGAGATAGAGATATGGACATCCCTATGGATGTTCCCCTAGTGGCTGAGCACTAGTGGGTGTATGATATACCTTGCTATATTGTTCAAGAATCAAACTTACTTGTAACCCTAATTGTAATGTAAAGGGTACAGGTCGGCCCCACCTTAATATAAAAGATAATTAATGTAAAAGATAATTAATCTACTAATTATTAATTATATTGTGAGTTAGTGAGGCCGACCCTATTGTGCCAATAGACACTTATGTTGACAGGTTCAGTCTAATATAAGTAAAGGTAAATTCCCCATTGAGGAATCATATCTCAAGTGTGAGTTTGGAAATTTCAGCAAGTACATCTTCTTGGGAAAAGTGCGCACCTCTCTTGGGCACTAGTCTTTTAGGGTTTGTGAGCACCCTTTTGTGTGTTGGGTTTTTCTTAGTGGTGGAGGTCTTTCTCTTGAAGAATATAGCAAAGGATTGGATGGGTTTTCTTCCCTTGTTGAGAAGGGTTTCCCAAGATACTTCTTATGTACTTGTGCATGGTGTTTCTTCTTACGATCTTGGTTGATGCAACAATTTGTTTATGGTTTAAGTAAAGTGATAAAATAGAATGAACTTCATGATTAAGCCTTGCCTATTTAAAAATCAACAAATTGTATGGTGGAATGATGAGTTTGAAACAAGGAAGACATGATGATGTTCTAGATGTAACAAAGAGTTTTTTTGGAATTTGCTCAAAGAATAGTTCTTATGGAAACAATGGAGATCAGATGGTGATGGAAGAATAAGGTAAAGTTTGTGTGTTGTGTTCAATACAAGTAGTGACCATATGGAAAGATGAATCACACCTTGTATTTGTAACAAGTCTAAGATGGTATGTATTGGTCCTTGAAAACTTGAGCTTTTATCTTGCCTAGAGTTTGTACTTATGAGAAGTATTGTAATAATACCTAAGCACTGTTTTCAAAGATTGTACCTGGTGTTTCCATGAGAAGTATGTAGATGGTATGTACATGTATCTATTTATGTAACATGTAAAGGGCATATCATTGTAAGACCTGGATAGGCATGCATACCCCTTTGCGATGTGTCTCTGATGATTGAATAACTTGTTCAGCATAGTACAAAGCCTTTGTTATGGATTTGTGAAACACTTGGAGGATTGGGGCATGTGTTCCTTGGATTGTCTATGAGTAGACCATGTTGGTTGTAGACTCTAGGAAGTGCTTAGGGACTTGACATTTTTGTACATTCAAAGAGAGTTCATCAATAAGTTGAATGAACCATGTGAATCACACCTTGTATTTATAACAAGTCTAAGATGGTATGTATTGCTTCTAGAAAATTTTGAGCTTGTATCTTGCCTAGAGTTGTACTTAGGAGAAGTATTGTAATGGTACCTAGGCATTGTTTTCAAAGTTTGTACCTAGTGTCTCCATGAGGAGTATGTACACACTACTACACATTGGAAAAATTGCAACGTTATGGACAAAATTGGCCATATTGTCGAAAAATAGAGGAATTTTTTTTTCTCCATACTTCACGATATCGTCGCACTTGCGATGTACTTTTAAAATCTTCGCAAGAGAGATGAAATTCAAAAGATGTCTCTCTCGTGATGAAATCAAATGTGTGTCGCACTTGCGATGGTGTGGAAATTAGGTTTCCCCCCCCCTAACAGTCACCCACTATTTGACAAAGTCAATATTGACTTGGTCGACAATCATCGGAATTGCGACATTCTATGTGTCGCACTTGTGACAGTGTGGAAACTAGGTTCCCTCCCCCCCCTAACGGTCACCCACGATTTGAAAAAGTCAATATTGATTTAGTCAACTGTCGTCAGAATTGCGACGTTATAAAATCTATAAATATGTTGCATTTTATGGATGTTGCGACAAGTTTGCTATAACAATGATGTTTCAAAAAAGGTATAAGGTCTTCTTGGCGAAAAAAAAACACGAATTTTTTTTCATATGTTATATTAGAAAAATATAATATATATTCTATTATACACCACTCAATTTTATAAGATAATTATCAGTATATGTCTGTGGGGAAGAATGTCAAAAAATATTAGAAGTGGGAAAAAAATTAAAGAGGGAGAAAAGGGTGACGGTAAATGTTATTGCCCTTGCAAAAATTGTTATATTAGATGTTCCGAAAGAGTTTTAATAGCAACAACTAAAAAAAAATGTAGAAAATATGGGCACATGGATGGGGGATCAAATGAATATCATCCCATGGTAATTAGCTATATATATATTCATTATATGTTTTAATACTGATTGCATTCTAAAACTTTTATACTGTTATATACATGCACTAATTTTTCATGATTGTTTGTAATTATAAAGTTAGATTCGCCCCCTAATTTTCTGTAGAAAGCACCAAGTAGTAGCAGAAATGATGTTGTACAAGATCAGGAACATGAAGCAGATAATGAAGATCAAGTTAATGATCCCATGGAAGTAGACGAAAATAATAACATAGTTCAAGATGATGGGACAAATCAATTGATCCAAGACTTATTCAGTAATCCAGATGAGGATCACGGGGACAGTAGTGATGGTATTTATGATGAACCTCTGCTTGAAAAGGAAAACAAATGACTTTATAAGGGTAAAGAACAAATCTTCTCTCCACTACATTGTTTCTGGTGAACTTAAAGGTTACAAATAATTTGTCGAACACTTGTATGACACTGATCCTAAGGTATGTAATATGTTATTAAACTTTTTAATTAAATAAAGTACCAAGGCAAGTGTTTCTCTTCCCTAGGTGCCTAAGGGGGAGAAAGTGCCTAATGTGGGCCCTAGTCATTTAATTTGTGAGATGAAAATTAAAAGGTGACTTTATGACTAAAGTGAGGGTGAGTGAAGAGACGTCAAATCTCAACCACTCATCTAATCTAATATCAAATGTTAGATTAGAAAACCCCTCACCTTCCCTCATGAGGTCAATTAGAGCAAGGGGGCGCACCCATTCTTGGGTTGTTCATGCATTCTTGTTGAGAGAGCAAGAGAGAGAGGTCGATCTTGAGAAGAGAGACAACATTTGTAGAAGGAGAGCCCACATCCCAAAGAAAACAACAGGCACAAAATTCGAGGCAGTAGGCAGCAAGGAAGAATAGGCCGTATGGTACAGATTTCTAGAGGCCGTACAACATTTAATGTGCACAAAAATTGAGGTGGACAGCAGCTGTGTTTTCTGAGAGTATTGGCATGCATTTCAAGGATTCCATACAACATTAATTGGCATAGAAATCAAGGAAGGAGCTGGGCATGATTTCCTAGACAGAGAAAATTGGTACAGACTGTACAGACATGCAAAAAATTCAAGGGGCTGTACTGTCATAAATTCTAGGTGCATTTTTCAACGTATTGGCACATTTTTCAAGGCATTTATATTGCTGGTTTTTTCATACAGTCTTGGAATATTTTGGGCACAAATTTCGAGGACAGTCCGTACAACATTTATTGTTGGGACATCCGTACAGTGTACGAATTTCTGGACATAAATCGAGAAGCTTTTCCGGACAGTTCTAAAGGAGTCTTTGTTGAGCAAGAAGACTGAGATAAGTTTGTGTTTTAATTTCTGAAGATGAATATGTTGTAAAATAATTTCTCAGAAGCCCATAAATAATAAAAAGCCTTCTCTCACTGGTTTTCCCCTTGTGGGTTTTTCCAGGGTCGATGTTAGACCAAAAATTTCTATGTCTATAATTTTCTGAGTTTTGCATACTACTGATATTTTATTTCTGCACTTAAAACGATGTTCAAAATCCTCATGTTTCAGTTCTGAAATAATTTTCTACTGTGTATTTAATTGCTGATATAAAACTGGGTGTGGGCATTAAACATTGGCTGAACAATCAACGATACTGAAACTAGGTTGGGGTCTGAAAAATTAACATGGTATCATAGCTGAGTTGAAGAGAAGCAGAGATTTCAGCAGACAGAAAGTTGGGACAACAGTCACTTCACAGGGCAGATTTTTGAATTTATTATTTTCAGCAGAAAAGGGTTAATGGCTACTGGTTTGAGAGTTGAGGACAAACTTGATGGGGCAACAAATTTTGGTTCTTGGAAGTAGAGGATGATCTTGCTTTTGCAAGAAAACGTGTTGTGGGACATTGTGAAGAATTCCACTACTCATTCTATTGTGGTACCTACTGATGCTACTCTTCTTCTAGCCTATACTAAGAAGAGTATCATGGCTAAGAGATTTATTATTGATGCCATCAAAGATCATTTGATTCCTCACTTGACGGGGAAGAAACATGCTTATAAGATGTGGGAGTCTTTGACTAAATTGTACCAGAGTACAAATGAGAACTGGAAAATGGTTTTGAGGGAAAAACTAAAGAGCATAAAAATGACCAAGGCTGAAAATGTGGTCACATACCTTACAAGATTGACATAGGTGAGAGATGAGCTTGCAGATGTGGGGGAAGCCATAGCTGACAGTGATCTTGTGAAACACCATTGAATGGAGTCTCCAAACAATGGGTTGTTTTTGTGGAGAGCATTGTTGCTAGAGAGAATCTTTCCGGTTGGGAACATCTTTAGGATGACTTTGTTCAGGAGGAGACCCAGAGAGGTTATGTACATGGCAGTTCATCTACAGGTCATGAGGAGGAGAATGTGGCTCTTTCTACCACTAGCAAGAAGAAGTTCAAAAAGGGTCCAAAGGGAGGACATAAACCCAAGGGTGAAGGGAAGAAAGACATGAGCAAAGTCAAGTGCTTTGCATGCCATAAGTTTGGGCACTATGCAGGACAGTGTACGAATAAGAAGAAGAAACAAAAAGTAGCTTCAACAGAGGTGGAAGAGTTTTCCACCAAGTTTGACAAGGAATTTTCCTTGATTGTGTGTCTATCCTCGAGGACCACTACTCTAGATACTTGGTATATTGACAGTGGTGCCTCTCTCCATATGATAGCAGTTCGTGAGCACTTGACAAATCTTACTCAGTGTGGATATGAAGAGGTAGTGCTTGGAGATGACCGAGAGGTTAAGGTGGCTGGTTGTGGGACTGTATCATTTCGGAGGGAGTCTTTACCTCCCATGACTTTGACAGAGGTTCTATATGTTCTGGGCTTGAAGAAGAACTTAGTGTCAATTTATACTATTGAGGAGAAGGGCTATGAAATCTTGTTCTGTGATGGGTAGGTGATTATTTTCCCCAGAGGGTCTAGCATCACTTCGGCCAAAGTGATTGGTACTAGACATGAGAGGCTGTACAAGTTTTTCTTCCAGCCAACGAGAGCATTGATTCATTCTGCCGGTAGCAGCAGTGACCTATGTGAGATATGGAATAGGAGGATGGCACATTTGCACCATGGGGCTTTGAGAGTTCTGAGGGAGATGGTGATGGGAGTTCTAGATTTCAGTTCAGAGCACCATGAGTTTTGCAAGGGGTGTGCTTTGGGAAAGTACACCAAGACTGCGTTTTCAAGCAGTGACAATAGAGAAGCAGCGATAATTGATCTTATACATTCAGATGTATGTGGCATGATGTCTTCGACATCGTTGAATGGTTCCCTATACTATGTTGTATTCATTGATGACTTCTCCCGGAAGTCCTGGATTTTCTTCAAGAAGACCAAAGGATAGGTCTTCAGTTAGTTCCAAGAGTTCAAAGCTCTTGTGGAGAACCAGACAGGGAAGAAAATCAGAGTCCTGAGATCGGATAATGGGGGTGAGTATACCTCCAAGGAGTTCATGGATTTTTGTGCAGGAGAGGGCATCAGGAGGGAGTTGACTGTTCCCTACAACCCGCAGCAGAATGGGGTTGCAGAGAGGAAGAACAGGGCCATTGTTGGGGCTGCGAGAGCCATGCTACATGATCAGGGGCTGCCACTATTTCTATGGGCCGAGGCATGCTACACTGTAGTCTATATGCAGAACAGGAGTCCTCACAGGGATGTGGGGAGCATGACTCCTGAGGAGGCTTTTTCTGGGAAGAAGCCTGAGGTGGGGCACTTTCGGATTTTTGGGTGCATCACTTATTCATATGTCCCTTCTGAGAAGAGGACAAAGCTGAAGCCCATAACAGAGAGAGGGATCTTTGTTGGGTACAGTGAGACTTCAAAGGCTTTCTATATATACCTTCCTTCCTTGAGGAAAACTGTCTTGAGGAGGGATGTCAAATTTGAGGAGGACAAAGCCTTTAGGAAGTCTAGAGGGACAGACAGAGGTGAGTTGTCTTCATCTCAGATTCAAGTGAGCCCACATCAGACTATAGTGACACAGAGTTTGGGGCCACCATCTTCGGTGACAACAGGTTCACAGGTGACAGGGCCACAGAGTTCAGGTTCACAGGCTACTGGTCCACAGGTTTCAGGATCAAGTGCTTCAGAGTCTAATACAGGATCATTGTCTTCAGGAGATGGGGTTGAGTAGGGAGAGTCCCCTCCATAGGACACTACTTCAGAGAAGAGGAAGCCCAAGTGGCTTCAGGACACTTTGAGGGAGGCACAGGGTTCAGTGGGGAATCCCAGGTAGGCAGTGAGGGAGAGTAAACCTCCCGAGAGGTTTTGCAGCTACATCGCGATGGTGAGCAATATTCAGGAGTCTGAGCCTTCCACTTTTGAGGAGGCCACTAGTAGATAGGTATGGAGATATGCCATGATGGAAGAGTACAATTCCATCATGAAGAACGATGTCTGGGAAGTTGTTCCTAGACCTGAGGGGAAGTCAGTGGTGACTTCTAGGTGGCTCTACAAGCTAAAGCATGCTGCAGATGGGATCATTGAGAAGTACAAAGCTCATTTTGTGGCTCAGGGGTTTTCACAAGTTGAGGGAGTCGACTATGATGAGACCTTTGCGCCAGTTGCTAGATACACTTCTTTCAGGGCAGTGATCTCCATTGTAATAGAGATGGGTTGGAAGATCCACCTGATGGATGTGAAGACCACATTTCTGAATGGTCTCATTGAGGAAGAGTTGTATATTGAGCAGCCATTGGGCCTTGAGGTGAATGGGAGAGAGTCTCATGTGTGTAGACTGAAGAAGACATTGTATGGGCTGAAACAAGCTCCCAAAGCTTGGTATTCGAGGATAGATGCCTATTTGCAGCAGTTGGGTTTTGAGAAGAGTGAGGCAGATCCCAACCTATACTTCATTGTGGTTGGAGAGGATCCTCTCATTCTTCTGCTATATGTGGATGATCTTTTCATTACAGGGGCAGAGAGACTCATCAACAGCTGCAAGGAGATCCTTGCTTCAGAGTTTGAGATGAATGATATCGGACCGATGCATTACTTTTTGGGATTGGAGGTTTGGCAGGAGCCTGGACACATCTTCCTGGGATAGGGGAAGTATGTGTGTGGCATTCTGAGAAGATTTTAGATGGGAGATAGTAGGCCCATGACCACTCCCATGATTACCAACTGGAAGAAGCTTCATGCTTCTGAGTCATAGTTGGTGGATTCCACTTTGTATTGTCAGTTGATCGGGTCATTGATGTATTTGGTCAATACCAGGCTAGATATTTGTTTTGTTGTCAACACTCTCAGTCAGTTCATGGTGGAGCCTAGGAGAGTGCACTGGGTGGCAGAAAAACATGTGCTCAAGTATCTTTGTGGTACGGTAGATTATGGTTTGAACTATCAGAGAGGAGATGGAGTTCGTCTGGTTGGTTATACAGACTTGGAGTGGGCAGGATGTGTCAGTGACAAGAAAAGCACTTTAGGGTGCTGCTTTGGATTGGGATCAACAGTTGTGTCTTGGTTCAGTTAGAAGCAAAATTCAGTGGCTTTGAGTTAGGTAGAGGATGAGTATATGGCTGCCAGTCAGGCCAGTTGTGAGGCCGTTTGGCTTCGCAAGATGCTGGTGGGATTATTCGGTGTGCAGTTGAGGCCTACCATGATTTACTGTGATAATCAAAGTTGCATTAAACTCTCGGAGAATCTATTTTTTCATGATTGGGCTAAGCATATCGAGATTCAGTATCACTTCATCCGTGATTATGTTCAGAGAGGAGCTGTGGAGCTACAGTACATATCTACAGAGGAGCAGGTTGCAGACATACTCACCAAGGCATTAGGCAGAGGAAAGTTTGTATTTTTAAGGGACAAGCTTGGAGTGGTGAGTAACACTTTTCTCGGTATGAGGGAGTGTTAATTTTTTTAATTAAATAAAGTACCAAGGAAAGTGTTTCTCTTCCCTAGGCGATTAAGGTGGAGAAAGTGCCTAATGTGGGCCCTAGTCATTTAATTTGTGAGATGCAAATTAAAACGTGACTTTATGACTAAAGTGAGGGTGAGTGAAGAGACATCAATTCTCAGCCACTCATCTAATCTAATCTCAAACGTTAGATTAGAAAACCCCTCACCTTCCCTCATGAGGTCAATTAGGGCAAGGGGGCACACCCATTCTTGGGTTGTTCATGCATTCTTGTTGAGAGAGAAAGAGAGAGAGGTCGATCTTGAGAAGAGAGACAACATTTGTAGAAGGAGAGCACCCATCCCAAAGAAAACAATAGGCATGGAATTCGAGGCAACAAACAACAAGGGAGAACAGGTTGTATGGTACAAATTTCTAGAGATCGTACAACATTTAATGTGCACAGAAATCGAGGTGGACAATAGCTATGTTTTCTGAGAGTATTGGCACACATTTCTAGGCTGTCGTACAACATTAATTGGCACATAAATCGAGGAAGTGGCTGGGCACAATTTTTTGGGCAGAGAAAATCCGTACAGACAATACGGACATGCACAAAATTCAAGGGGCCATACTGTCATAAATTCTGGGTGCATTTTTCAAGGTATTGGCATGTTTTTTAAGGCATTTATACTGTTGGGTTTTCCGTACAGTCTTGGCAGATTTTGGGCACAAATTTCAAGGATAGTCCGTACAACATTTATTGTTGGGACAACCGTACAGTGCACGGATTTCTGGGACAGAAATCAAGAAGCTTTTCCGGATAGTTCTGAAGGAGTCTTTGTTGAGCAAGAAGACTGAGATAAGTTTGTGTTTTAATTTCTGAAGATGAATATGTTGTAAAAGAATTTCTTAGAAGCCTATAAATAATAAAAATCCCTCTCTCACTGGTTTTCCCCTTGTGGGTTTTTTCTAGGGTCGATGTTAGACCAAAAATTTCTGTGTCTATAATTTTCTGAGTTTTGCATACTGCTGATATTTTATTTTTGCACTTAAAACGATGTTCAGAATCCTCAAGTTTTAGTTCTGAAATAATTTTCTGCTGTGTATTTAATTGCTGATATAAAACTAGGTTTGGGCATTAAACATTGGCTGAAAAATCAGCGAGATTGAAACTGGGTTGGGGTATGAAAAATTAACATGGTATCAGATCTGAGTTGAAGAGAAGCAGAGATTTCAGTAGATAGAAAGTTGGGATAGCAGTCACTTCACAAGGAAGATTTTTGAATTTATTATTTTCAGCAGAAAAGGGTCAATGGCTACTGGTTTGAGAGTTGAGGACAGACTTGATGGGGCAACAAATTTTGGTGCTTGGAAGGAGAGGATGATCTTGCTTTTGCAAGAAAATGATTTGTGGGGCATTGTGGAGAATGCCACTACTCATCCTATTGTGGTACCTATTGATGCTACTCTTCTTGCAGCCTATACTAAGAAAAGTATCAAGGCTAAGAGATTTATTCTTGATGCCATTAAGGATCATTTTTTTCCTCACTTGACGGGGAAGACACATGCCTATGAGATGTGGGAGTCTTTGACTAAATTATACCAGAGTACAGATGAGAACTGGAAAATGGTTTTGAGGGAAAAACTAAAGAGCATAAAAATGACCAAGGCTGAAAATGTGGTCACATACCTTACTAGATTGACATAGGTGAGGGATGAGCTTGGAGATGTGGGGGAATCCATAACTGACAGCGATCTTGTGAGAACATCATTGAATGGAGTCTCCAAACAATGGGTTGTTTTTGTGGAGGGCATTGTTGCTAGGGAGAAGCTTCCCGGTTGGGAATGTCTTTGGGATGAGTTTGTTCAGGAGGAGACCCAGAGAGGTTATGTACATGGCAGTTCATCTACAGGTCACGAGGAGGAGAATGTGGCTCTTGCTACCACTAGCAAGAAGAAGTTCAAAAAGGGTCCAAAGGGAGGACATAAACCCAAGGGTGAAGGGAAGAAAGACATGAGTAAAGTCAAGTGCTTTGCATGTCATAAGTTTGGGCACTATGCAGAACAGTGTCTGAAAAAGAAGAAGAAACAAACAATAGCTTCAACAGAGGTGGAAGAGTTTTCCACCAAGTTTGACAAGGAATTTTCCTTGATTGTGTGTCTATCCTCGAGGACCACTACTCCAGACACTTGGTATATTGACAGTGGTGCCTCTCGCCATATGAGAGAAGTTCGTGAGCACTTGACAGATCTTACTTAGTGTGGAGATGCAGAGGTACTGCTTGGAGATGATCGGGAGGACAAGGTGGCTGGTTGTGGGATCGTATCATTTTGGAGTGAGTCTTTGCCTCCCATGACTTTGATAGAGGTTCTATATGTTTCAGGCTTGAAGAAGAACTTAGTGTCAGTTTATATTATTGAGGAGAAGGGCTATGAAATCTTGTTCCATGATGGGCAGGTGCTTATTTTCCCTAGAGGGTCTAGCATCACTTCGGCCAAAGTGATTGGTTCTAGACATGAGAGGTTGTACAAGTTTTTATTCCAGCCAGCAAGAGCATTGATTCATTCTACCAGCAACAACAGTGACCTATGTGAGATATGGCACAGGAGGATGGCAAATTTGCACCATGGGGCTTTGAGAGTTCTGAGGGAGATGGTGACAGGAGTTCCAGATTTCAGTTTAGAGCACCATGAGTTGTGCAAGGGGTGTGCTTTGGCAAAGTACACCAAGACTGCTTTTTCGAGCAGTGACAATAAAGTAGCAGGGATAATTGATCTTATACATTTAGATGTATGTGGCCCGATGTCTTCGACATCGTTGAATGGCTCCCTATACTATGTTGTATTCATTGATGACTTCTCTCGGAAGTCCTGGATTTTCTTCATGAAGACCAAAGGACAGGTCTTCATTCGGTTCCAAGAGTTCAAAGCTCTTGTGGAGAACTAGATAGGGAAGAAAATCAGAGTCCTAAGATCGGACAATGGGGGTGAGTATACCTCCAAGGAGTTCATGGATTTTTGTGTAGGAGAGGGCATCAAGAGGGAGTTGTTTGTTCCTTACAACCCACAGCAGAATGGGGTTGCAGAGAGGAAGAATAGGGCCATTGTTGGGGCTACAAGAGCCATTCTACATGATCAAGGGCTTCCACTATTTCTATGGGTTGAGGCATGCTACACTGCAATCTATCTGTAGAATAGGAGTCCTCACAGGGCTGTGGGGAGCATGAATCCTGAGGAGGCTTTCTCTGGGAAGAAGCCTGAGGTGGGGCACTTTCAGATTTTTGGGTGCATCACTTATTCATATGTCCCTTCTGAGAAGAGGACAAAGCTGGAGCCCATGGCAGAGAGAGGGATCTTTGTTGGGTACAATGAGACTTCAAAGGCTTTTCGTATATACCTTCCTTCCTTGAGGAAGACTGTCTTGAGGAGGGATGTCAAATTTGAGGAGGTCAGAGCCTTTATGAAGTCTAAAGGGATAGACAGAGGTGAGCAGTCTTCATCTCAGATTCAGGTGAGCCCGCAACAGACTACAGTGACATAGAGTTCGGGGCCACCAGCTTCGGTGATGACATGTTCATAGGTGACTGGGCCACAGATTTCAGGTTCACAGGCTACTGGTCCATAGGTTTTAGGATCAGGTACTTCAGAGTCTACTACAGGATCATTGTCTTTAGGAGATGGGATTGAGCAGGGAGAGTCCCCTCCACAGGACACTACTTCAGAGAGGAGGAAGCCCAAGTGGATTTAGGACACTTTGAGGGAGGCACAGGGTTCAGTGGGGAATCCCAGGCAGGCAGTGAGGGAGAGTAAACCTCTCGAGAGGTTTTGCAGCTACATCACGATGGTGAGAAGTATTCGGGAGTCTGAGCCTTCCACTTTTGAGGAGGCCACTAGTAGACATGTATGAAGAGATGCCATGATGGAAGAGTACAATTCCATCATGAAGAACGATGTATGGGAATTTGTTCCTAGACCTGAGGGGAAGTCAGTGGTGACTTCTAGGTGGCTCTACAAGCTAAAGCATGCTGCAGATGGCAGCATTGAGAAGTACAAAGCTCATTTTGTGGCTCAGGGGTTTTCACAAGTTGAGGGAGTCGACTATGATGAGACCTTTGCGCTAGTTTCTAGATACACTTTGATTAGGGCAGTGATCTGCATTGCAGAAAAGATGGGTTGGAAGATCCACCAGATGGATGTGAAGACCGCATTTCTGAATGGTCTCATTGAGGAGGTGGTGTATATTGAGCAGCCATTGGGATTTGAGGTGCATGGGAGAGAGTCTCATGTGTTTAGACTGAAGAAGGCATTGTATGGGATGAACCAAGCTGACAGAGCTTGGTATTCGAGGATAGATGCCTATTTGCAGTAGTTGGGTTTTGAGAAGAGTGAGGCGGATCCCAATTTCGAGGACAGTCTGTACAACATTTATTGTTGGGACAACTATACAGTGTACGGATTTCTGGGACAGAAATCGAGAAACTTTTTCGGACAGTTCTGAAGGAGTCTTTGTTGAGCAAGAAGACTGAGATAAGTTTGTGTTTTAATTTCTGAATATGTATATGTTGTAAAATAATTTATCAGAAGCCCATAAATAATAAAAATCCCTCTCTCACTGGTTTTCCCCTTGTGGGTTTTTCCAAGGTCGATGTTAGACCAAAAATTTCTGTGTCTATAATTTTCTGAGTTTTGCATACTGCTGATATTTTATTTCTGCACTTAAAATGATGTTCAGAATCCTCATGTTTCAGTTCTGAAATAATTCTCTGCTGTGTATTTAATTGCTGATATAAAACTGGGTTTGGGCATTAAACATTGGCTAAAAAATCAGCGAGACTGAAACTGGGTTGGGGTCTGAAAAATTAACATATGTTTCATCACATATACATAAAGGTTGAAAATTTTCCCTTGTTTTTAGTGTTAATTAATGTGTAAAATAAAAATGCAATATTTACAATTACTATTCTTTACATTAACTAGTTATTTTTTATTGTTTAGATTGTTAGGTGAATTTATGTTACCCTCGTCAAATATTTTACCTTACACATATCGAGATTTACATGTCATTATGAAAGACATTGGAATGGAGTATCAAAGTATAGATGCATGTCCTAATGATCATATTATATATTATGTACAACATGCGTCGAAAACAAAATGCCCGGTATGTGGTATCAGTGGATATTGAACCGATCAAGTAACAAAAATGGTGCCTCGAAAGGTTCTCTGGCATATTCCCATAATTCCACGTTTGCAGCAACTGTTCAGGTGCCAAAGCATAGCAAATTTTATGGATTACCATGCACAAAAGAGAATTGAAGATGGTGTTCTTTGAATGCCTGCAGATGGTTATGCATTTAAGGAAATTGTTGAAAAATGGCCAGAATTTACAGATGAACCTTGTAATGTTAGGCTTTCATTGACAACTGACAGTGTTAATCCATTTGGAGAGCTTCGGTCTGTTTACTCAGTGTAACCTATTTTTGATATCAACAATAACATTCCTCCTTGGATGTTAATAAAGAGGGAGGAAATAATGTTGACAATGATTGTTCTAGGTATTTGTTTACATTAATTTTTCGAATGTAAATTTTTAATTTTTCTCTTTTTTTGCATAAAATATTTTATTTATTTATTTACGTATATATACATACCGTGGTAGTAATTTCGTGTAATTTCAAAAAGTTAGGTAAGTACCAAGCTAAAGATATGAATGTGTATATCGAGACTCTTATAGACAAGGTACTAAAGTTATGGGAGGGCATTATTATGTCTGATATCTGTAAACCAATTAAGCAGAAGAAATTCCAATGTCGCGGTATACTTTTATGGACAATTCATGATGCCCCAGGACTAACACATTTTTGTGGTATGTAACATTCCATATTGCACGCTTGAATAGTTTATAATTAATTGAATATATCATGCATGTTGTTTAAATAATCCTTTCGTATATTAATAATTCACATTAATCCATCTATTGCAGGTCTTCAAACAAAGGGTAAATTTGTGTGTCTAGTTTGTGGTCCTAAGATGAAATCTTGTCGGTCAAAAATTCTAGGAAAGGAGGTGTTTGATGAGTATAGACACTTCCTCTCTAAGAACCATAAGTATCATACTACTGAAAAATATCTTTTCAATGGGAAACAAGAGACTGGACTAAAACCACAAAGAATGACACCTCGCCTATGGAAGTTGGCATATGACAGAATTAATCCTCGAGGTACACATTTTTTTTACATTTTATTTATCGTAAATGGAATCATGTTTTGAAATTTTATTTTAATTATTCAATTTATTTTACTGCATTTGATAAATAGTGTTCTAATTTCTTTTATGCTTCATCAATGTCGTTGTCGTGAAGGTAGTAATAATGGGCTTCCACAAGGAATGAAATGTTATCCCACTCAATTCATGAGGTTTCCTTACTATGAGGAGATAAAAATAGTTAATTTGTTTGATACAATGCATATCGGGGAGAATGTGAGAGAAACAATATGGTGAATCATATATGGAAGGAGGGATAAAGAAAAAATTGTCAAAATTTGTAATGACATTCAGGAAGCCAATCATGCAATGTAAAGTGTGATTCTATCAAATAGCGATGGAGACCAAAATAACCTTCCATGGTTATTAACAAAGCAACAAAGCAATGGTGTAAAAGAGGTCATTCAAAGAATTAAATTTCCCACAAGTTTTTGTTCAAACATAAAGAATATCTTAATGAAGAAAGGTGAATTTGGTGGGGTAAAAACACATGATTGGCATACCTTCATTAAGGTAATTATTAATTTTAGTATTCATATTTATATATTGGTCGTATACATTTTTTAAGATTTTTATTTTTTTTGCCTAGTTTTGAAACAAGTAACGATTTGTTTTTATTGTTACAATATGTTCTACCTCTATCTCCCCCAAACGAATTTGAAAACAACGGCAAACAAGTCATTTACGATCTTGGAAAATACATGAGATAAGTAGTTGCAATATATATATGCAAAAACAAAAAATCATTTTTTTGTTGTACTTAATGAGATGTGTTTTACTTGTAATGTAATATGTATTATGTTTTGTTGAAACATGTTATTTTCTTGCGTCATGATATGTAGATGGTTGTCATTGAAAGAAATCCATGAAGATGATATAAAGTATTGGAAGAGAGAAACTCCTCGGTTAATGTGTGAAATGCATAAGTATCTACCTCCAACATTTTTAAATGCACAAGAACACTACCTCATACACCAAGTTGAGGAGATTGAAATGTGTGGACCTGTACACACAAGGTCAATGTGGATAGATTGTTCGCATGCCTTGACGATATGTAAGGGTTTCCAAACTCAAATATTACTCACACACCCACTCTATATATCGACCCATATTGTCCTCGTTTCATTTTAATTTTCTCAGTCAAATTTTAAAGGAAAAATATATTAAAAGACATTGTACTAGGGATAGAGTACATGATGGGAAACATTGACATGTGAATGGGGCAAACGTTGAAATTTTTTCAAAATGTTTTTGCATGCAATGATATTTGACATGGATAGAATGTTCACATGCCTTGATGATATGGGAGGGCTTCCAGACTCAAAGATCACTCACACACCCACTCTTTATATTCATCGTCGATGTCGTTTAAAACCAACACCATGCCAATTAGGCCCATGATATTGGTTGTGGAAAGAAGAAGGCGATAGATGAGATAGTAATAATGGGCTTCCACAAGGAATGAAATGCTATCCCACTCAATTCATGAGGTTTCCTTACTATGAGGAGCTAAAAATAGTTAATTTGTTTGATACAATGCATATCAGGAAGAATGTGACAGAAGCATTATGGTGAGTCATAGATGGTAGGAGGGATAAAGAAAAAAATGTCAAAATTTGTAATGACATTAAGGAAGCCAATCATGCAATGCAAAGTGTGATCTGATCAAATAGCGACGGAGACCAAAATAACCTTCCATGGTTATTAACAGAGAAACAAAGCAATGGTGTAAAAGAGGTCATTCAAAGAATTAAATTTCCCACAAGTTTTTGTTCAAACATAAAGAATATCTTAACGAAGAAAGGTTAATTTGGTGGGGTAAAAACACATGATTTGCATAACTTCATTAAGGTAATTAATAATTTTAGTATTCATATTTATATATTGGTTGTATACATTTTTTAAGATTTTTATTTTTTTTGTCTAGTTTTGAAACAAGTAACGATTTGTTTTTATTGTTACAGTATGTTCTACCTCTATCTCTCCCAAATGAATTTGACAACAACGTCAAACAAGTTATATACGATCTTGGAAAATACATGAAGTAAGTAGCTGCAATATATATGCAAAACAAAATTTCAAATTTTTGTTGTACTTAATGACATGTGTTTTACTTGTAATGTAATATGTATTATGTTTTGTTGAAACATGTTATTTTCTTGCGTCATGATCTGTAGATGGTTGTCATTTAAAGAAATCCATGAAGATGATATAATGTATTGGAAGAGAGAAATTCCTCGGCTAATGTGTGAAATGCAGAAGTATCTACCTCCAACATTTTTCAACACACAAGAACACTACCTCATACACCAAGTTGAGGAGATTGAAATGTGTGGACCTATACACACAAGGTCAATGTGGATAGATTATTCGCATGCCTTGACGATATGGAAGGGTTTCCAAACTCAAATATTACTCACACACCAACTCTATATATCGACCCATCTCATCCTTGTTTCATTTTAATTTTCTCGGTCAAATTTTAAAGGGAAAATCTATTAAAAGACATTGTAATAGGGATAGATTACATGATGGGCAACAATGACCTGTGAATGGGGCCAATGTTGAAATTTTTTAAAAATGTTTTTGTATGCATCGAGATTTGACATGGATAGATTGTTCACATGCCTTGGTGATATGGGAGGGTTTCCAGACTCAAAGATCACTCACACACCCACTCTTTATATTCATCGTCTGTGTCGTTTAAAACCAACACCATGCCAATTAGGCCCATGATATTGGTTGTGGCAAGAAGAAGTTGATAAATGAGATTTCATATTTAAATAATGATTTCGTACTAATATTCTTCATGGAGAAAAATAGTACTTAGATGAGAGAAAAAAACAAAGACATAAAATAACTTGAAGCTTGTGCAATTAATCATGCATTGACATGGTTAGAATAGATGAATGCATTGATGGCATGGGAGGGTTTCCAGACTCAAACATGACTCACACAAAAAATTTGAAAATCAAACAACAAGCCTAGTGCCTATCACCATTAAATACAGGTACTTTATAAGTGCTTGGAGGAGGGGGTATCTTCAAATGTACACATGGGATAAACAAAGGAAATGGATGGGGTGGTTGCATCTAACCAAATATTGGTATGATTGTAACACCCTGTTTCCCCGTGCTTGTAAATATAACTATAAATGGACAAGAGACTATGGAAAACTTTAAGTGTATGAACATTGATTCGATGGACCTTTGTTTGAAAGGTAAACAAATGTGAACCTAATTATTTACTAAGAAAATGGACAAGCATTGCATGACTACTAGAAGGGGGGTGTACTTGGAAAGACCACAACTACTACACAAAGAAAGGGTGAAGGGGACCATGAATGGTTGCATTAACCTTCACCAAAACCAATGCTTATTGGAATTAATTTCTCAAGATCATAACCGTCCTCTGACCTAGAAATGAATTACAGTTAGGTTGGTGGGTGGGAAGACCTCCTCAAGAGTTAATGAGGAGATGGGGCATAACACTCATATGTAAGGCTTCCATACCTAACCAAGGACTGGGAATTCACGCCACACACGACCTTGCTGAAAGAGGCGAGAAAGGAAGGTGCGATGGGCAGAGTAAAAACATGCATGTGAAGAAGTGTAGAGACGGGAAGTGAATCTCGAGGATTCAAGGAAGAACTGAAGAACTAAGCATTCTGGATACAAGAAATGGTAGAAGAGGTTATGCTACAAGCTGATAAACAAGGTTAGTTCTCCTTGCTTAGTATTGTGTAAACCATTTCCAAGATCCTGTGGGAAGAGGAGAGTAACCTATATCCCTACTGTGGCTGAGAAAGAAGAAAGGTTGTGTTGCAGAGCATCGTGGTCTAGCTTGGGGGTGGCTAGGGGTAAATCCATTTGGAGTGACTGAGCCTACGGTTGGGTGGAAATGGGCACCCCTTGAAGTAGTCGCTTCATGTTGACTGGTTTTGATAAGTCTTTTCCCTGCTTCAATTGTTGAATTAGAATGATGACTAATTTCTTGGTCTT